>JANRGW010026170.1:0-16783 GCA_024733675.1 Psilopsiagon aymara | reverse complement strand
TCTTTCGATTCTCCTTCCCATCCCTCCAGGAGCAGAGGGAAGAAAAAGGGGGAAGTGAGTGAACAAACTGCGTAGCTTATTTATGGCTTAAACCCCAACAAAACTTTATTTACATGCAAACTTGCACGTACATAAAACCACAGACTTTAGCAAAAGGCATGTGTTCAGAATGGATATCATGCTAATATTCGACTCTTCTTGTTGTTTTGAGCACTGTGGATTCAAACTTCCTGAAATGGAACTAAATTAAAAGTTTCCATTTGACTGTGCAATTTCTGGATCATCAGAAAACTGTATAGAAAATTCATAAGGCTTATTCTTTACCGGTGCTTTTAGTAGGAAAAATGTGTTAATATCTAAGGATTCAAATTAGTGCCAGTCTCTAAAATTTATTTCAAAAAAATGTAATATCCTATGCGAGAGGTCACTTTTAAATACATTATTCTGGGGCAGAGTTGAGTGATACTATTAACTGGTTCAGCATCCTCTCTGCAGTTTATGCCAACACAGATACCTTGCTTGGCATTGTAGATTCCTTTCCTGCAGCGGTGCGCACAATTTGAAAGCATTAATTAATGACTGAATCATTTCTTACAATTCTTGCATCTTATTTTTTGAAAGAAGTATTGGTCCTTGTTGCTGGAACATATAATTTAAATTGAAACCTTGGCTACTGATAAAACTGCCCTATCCACATTCTTTGATACTGAACAGTCATACACACTAAAGATTTTTTCAGGGACGCTTGTTTAATGCCTCCCTTGTCTGGTATAGTCCTTTGTTTCTATTAACTCTTAAACGGTATCCTATTATTCGAAATTGTTTAGCTGCTTTTGTTTTAGTTTAAAGAGTTGGGAAGAGAACATTCTTTCTCTGGCCCTTAACTTTACCAGTATTTTGGGATATACTGAATTGTCTCAGGGTTCTTCTAAGCTATCCATTAAAGACCACTGAATTTTCCTGAAACACATAGATTGCTACTGAATAGTATGCACTACTCACATGTCCCTTAAGTTCCTTCCATTGCTAATCCCTACCTCTATGCCTCCTACATAGAGGAGATTAGAAAATTATTTAACTGAGTGAAAAAAAAAGCAGAAAAGTCCTTGGGTTTTCATATCAGCTTTGAGTTTACTTGTTGCTACTCAGAAAATATAAAGCAGCTTAAAAGATAATATGGGCCAAATTCATACAGCTATTTTTTATTATTATTATTTTATTTTTTTTTTAACTGCTTCTAAGTACTTCAGTGGGCCTGAGCTTTGAACCCTACCTTTCTAGAGAATCAGATTATTACACTGTCCTCACTGTGGCCTTTAGCCATTCTGGCCTGTTGATGGTTCACTCTGCAGCATGAAACTGCCATATTCTGACTTACCAAAATGCAATTCATTCATGAAGCAGGAATAGGCAAACATCTTTTCTTTTCAAAAACACATAACTGAGACTTTGAAATGTACTTTTCTTTTGATGCTAATGCTTTTAGTGGTGATAAAGAATAAAAGACCATTTCCACAATGTATGAGTATACTAGAATATTTGGCTGCTGTTACTTTTTCACTTACTTGGAATAAAGACTTGGAATTCATTCTTCTATGTCTTAAAGAAAACAAACAAAATACTAATAAAAAAAAAATAGCCAGCATTTTCTTCTCTTTTATTTGATAATGTGTTAATAGAATGAAATAGTTCAAACAGGAGATACTGAGAAAGTGCAATATCTTGGTTTTGATTGAAAAATCTTCAATCATCAATGTTTTCTGTCATTTCTCTTTATGAGTCCATGAACTTTCATTGTAAGCTAACATGTCCAATGATACTCACACGGCATTATTAAAGCAACAGGAAAAAACATTATACAGGTGGATCTTTCTTTTTTTAAAGTTACTGGATTGACTTTCATTAATAATTCTCATAATTTATTATCTGTTTCAACTGCATGATAAGGGAAATATTGATTTGCTTCATATTCTAATTTGGAATTTTTTTTAATCTGTATTAGAATGCACATAACTACACAGAGAATATGTAATTTTTAAGTAAGAGCAAGAAAAACAAATTTGTAATAATATTAGTGTATTTTTTTCCTTTTATTTGACATGGATACCATTTTTGGCTATGTGATAAAGCATAATTATGTTAAAATACCTTACAGCTGTCAATAGGGAAGGGTAAATTGTCATTTGCTAGTTTACCAATATGTTTTCTTCTTCTGTGAAAAAAGGATGGGCATTCTAAATATTCCCCAAGCCAATTAGAACTTTTTGTTCATTATCACCAGTGCTTGCCATATGCTTTGTCATATTTCTTGTCCAATCTTTTGGTCTTTAGGTGCAATATTATTGAACAGATGGGCATCAAATGATATCATTGTGTTCTGATTGGTTAGCAGTTCAGAGGCTGCCGTAACGTCTTCTGGCAGTGATACTCTCAAATGCTGAAAAGTCCCTGCAAAGGCGTGTACAATTTGATAGCATCTGCTACATTAAAGTTATCAGGTCAAAGACCATTTCAGATCAAAGGCAATAAAAAGTGACAAAAAAAAAAAAAAAAAAAAAGATAGAACAGAAAGACTTGAGCCTGACAGTAACAATAACAATTGAAAATTATAAAACATGGCAAATTAACAAATTTTGTAATTGTCTATTGTAAATTTAGCTATTTTAACAGCAGCTAAAACTATTAAGCCACTAGTTGATGAGCCATTAAGAAACTACATTTACATCTTTAGAGAGAGTCAACCTTGGTTTTATAAACAGGATAAGACTGGAGGAGCAACAAGCATTGTGAGTGTTTGAGACTATGCAAAACACAACAAAGAGTGCTTAGGGGAAGGGTCAAAGCTGGGGAAGAGTAGGGAAAGGGGGAGAAAAAGGAGATGGGTAATAGAAAGAAGGAAGGCTAAAGAGGGCCTGTCCCATTGCTGTAAGAACTCTGCTGGTCTGTACACTTACCTGACTGAGCCCTGAACCTGATCACTACTGCCTGTTACTTTTCTATTTAATAGCTTCTTAACTATCTTTCTGTCTAATTTCACTTTCACAAATTTCACCATGTATGTATGTTGCAAGGTCTTGGTGTCAGCAGCTAGAGGAGCCAAGGTAAAGCGAGAACAAGGTACAACAAGTGGAGTAAGACCTTGGGCCAGGGGGACTTGTGGGTGAGTGGTGTCTGCCACAGGATGTCCTTGGGTGCAAAAGAAGTCTGGGTGTCTGCAACTACAGAAGGGGTCATTCTTCCCAGGGCTTGTAGGTGTGATGCGTCAGCAACTCTCAGGGCCAGTAGTCAGAGGGAACTCACCATGCTTATATTTTCTGTTTATATATTATATTCATAAAGATTTACTGCTGATCAGCTGCTGACTGAAAAAAGATTTCTTTCTACAGTTCTGTCTAGAATCTAATTCTGAATGGTGCCAACTGGATTTCAAGCTTAGTTCAATGAAAAAAATGAAATCCAGCTCTGTGACCTCCACATTTTGAAGCACAGTGTCTAAGCAGCTAATAACATGGTGGGTGTTTGGTTTAAGTTGTTTTGTTGTTGTTGTTGTTGGGTTTGGGGGTTTTGGGTTTATTAGTTATAAGTAAATAAAACCTGAAGTTCACGTCTAAAATGTATCTTAACTAAATTGTCTTTAAAAACTTCTCTAAAATTTGATACTAGAATATCAGAGAATTTTCAAAATATACATTTTATTTTAAATTCAATCTTGTTGCTTATTGTCCATATTATCATTCCCTCCTAAGGAATATGACTTCAGGATTTGCTTTGCATAAAATATTTAATTCAAAATTATGATATTGCTGACAATTGGGACAACCATCCTCTATCAGTACTATTTTGAAATAACAGAAGTGGCAATCCTACTGCAGAAGAAGATGTAGCAAGTTCCCTTGGAGGCAAGAGTTTCAGGAAAACATACTGGCTGAGAACCAATTTTTTTTCATAGTGGAGTTGCTATCAGCAGTCTTAATCTTTTTGTAAAAGTGCAAAGGACAAAAGAGGCAGCTAAGACACACTGTAACTGTTGCAATAGTTACCTCAAAAGGGGTAGAGAGAAGTACAGAAACTGTTCCAGGCTGTGTGGGATCACCCAATTGTCATGTCAAAGTTTCCAGAGTGTAGTCTCTGGACAAAACTCTACCTTGATATGTCAGAGGACCCAGATAGAGATCTGGAGGGCATTTTCATTGCAGATGTTGAGCTCTGGGAGCTGAGTGGCCTCACATGGGGATAGATGCTGAACTGCCGTATGAATTAGCTGGAGGAGAAGGTAAGCAGATCATCTACCAACAGGGAAGACAAATGAAAGATTGATAGAGTCTTCACAGAGCACCTTCAAGGACAGGAGCCTCCGTGCATTCCTCTATCATCAATTCAATGGTTTTAGTGTACAGATTAGGAAAAAATAACCAGCCTTCAGGAGGCAATTTTTTTTTTTATTTTTTTTAAGGACTATGTGATTGATTTATTTATCTCCCTTCAATGTATGTAATATTCTTCTGTCAGGTGGTAGAAATAAAATTATTTCACTATCCAAACAAAACCAAAAATTCTCATCCCTGAGCACCTGGAAGATAAATATAAAGATTTCTAGAGTTTTAGAAACTTTTAAAACACTTATCTGCCTTTCCAAGTGTAAAATTGTTAACATTTTTATATTCATGCAATAATCAATATCATGTTGTAGTACATATGAAGAGCACTCTTTAAGATATCTAGTTAGCAATTGCTTGGGAAAAAAAAAAAAAAAAAAAAGTTTAAATTTGTTAGATCCTTTCCCTAAAAAGAGATATCGACATTTAGTCAAAATATACTTGCCCTTGAAATAAAATATTGATTCTGAGCATATATACAGAGGAAGCATTCAAAACAAATAAGTTCTCATCACTGGTACCTTATTAGGATGTTAAACAAAGAGCAGCAGGGAGAGATGTCTCTAGGGCAGGTGGGCATTCAGTGCACTCAAACCTACCTCCCCATCTTTATTTCATTTCTTCATTATAACTGTCACTATTGTCATTGCCCTCTTTTTAAAATACCTGCACTCTCTCTCTGCCTATCAAGACCTCTGTTCAAAGATAGTTCAGAGCTGGGTGGAAATGTCCTCTGTGAAGACAGAAAAAATGAGTCTCTTTCAAGTTGCACTGAAGGTAGAAGCAGAACTTCCCATACTTGCAGGTCATTGTCAGAACATCTGTCACCTCCATCTCAGAGGGCAGCTGGGAAGCATAGCCAACTGTGGAGGCAAAAGAATGGAGATGGAAAGTAGTTGGGATAATTAGAACTGAATGAATGTTCCAATTAAGCTCTTGCCATTTCAAGTGTTCCTTTTTTTCATTTTTTTTTCTTCTTCTGCACAGGTACTCTTATTTGTCAATTCATATGCCTTCTATGAATGTATATTGTAGTGAATGCAATTTTATGAGCATTTGGAGGCAATGAAGAAAAAAGTAGTCCAATTAATTGAAACACACAGAACATTTTTTAGCATATTCATGGATATGTTTATATTTATTTGTAACACTCAGCTGACATCTGTTTCATTTTAACAAAACACTTTGCTGGCAATATCTGCTTGAAAACACAGCACTGATTCAGTTTTGTCTTCTTAAAAATGATAGTCTGTATAGAGAGCCTGGAATACATTTTGTATTATTAGCTTGTCCTTCAGTTTTATCTTGAAAAAATAATGATATGCTTGGTGCTTTCATGACCCCAGTTTTGCTTCTTGTGCTCTTAACTCTTCAAAATACCTTGCGTAACAGTCAACAATGATTGGATAAACATCCTTATCAAATAATTTTTAAGAAAGTGCTTGCTTTAGTCCTTGAAAGTGGGAGGATTAATTAAAATATTTATGCTTTGGACTATTGTACAAGATGTTAGCATTTAAAATCTCCATCTATTGTTTGGAGAGTAATCTTTAGCAATTCATTCACTGATGTTTTAGGAAATATTGAGATGTCTAGAATCAAGATTGAGGAAATGGATATTTACTCTAAACTGCCGTCACTGACACTGAAGGGCTTTCTTATCACGTTGACACATTTATTCCCTCATTGAGTGACATGTTCAGAGGGGTAAGGTGCGATTTCTGCTATGACTGCATAATAAAAATACAATATAGAAAAAGTGCTAGTTGGAAAATGATTGATCTTTCCTGAGTTCTAGTACGAGAGATAAATTCACAAAATATTATTTATCTGTTGTGTAGCAAAAATTAGTTTTCTTAATTCCAATCTACAGTTACAGGGGATGGAACTTCCAAATTTTTATCCTTTCAAGAATAAAACCAAAAGTGGTCGGAATGGGGAGGAAAATTGCAAGAACATAACTCCTGCAGATTGACATGAGACCAGTACCTAAACTTTATTATAAACCTCTACCGCTAACACCAATAATAATAATGGAAATGGGATTAACAAGGGAGACTACAATTGAGCATCACACACCAACTGATACCCAACCCGACCCGAGCAGAGATTTGGGCCTTCTAAGTAACTCCCTCCAAGTTTATACAGCAGGCATGACACGCTGTGGTATGGAATGTCCCTTTGGCTAGTTTGGGTCAGGTGTCTTGCCCTTGTTCCCTCCTGGCTTCAGGTGCCCCTCCTTGCTGGCAGAGCATGCGACTGGAAAAATCCTTGATCAGAGTAAGAATTACTTAGCAACTAAAACATTGGTGTTCTATCATCACTGTTCTCAGGCTAAAGTTGAAAATGCAGCACTGCACCAGCTACTAAGGAGTAAATTAACTTCTACAACTGAACTCAGGACAACAATGTAGCTAAAAAAAAAAAAAAAAAAAAAAAAAACCTAAAAAAAAGTCCCTTCCAAAAGCCAAAAAACCTCCCTCAAAAACAAAAAAAACCCCCAAAGTATCCTCTAACAGGGATATAAACATGCCATTGACTTTTTCAGAAAACTGTACAGGAAACAGAAATTTACCCATTTATTTCCAAAACAAGTGGAAGGTTTTCTTGTTTCCATTGCTTAGTGTTTTCTTCTAATATGGAGGCTGACCTATGAAGGACTACCTTTAACTCAAGAAATAACCACATAGCACTGAGATATTTTCAAATCAGGTTTGTCATGATTTAAGCCCAGCTGGCAACCCACAACCATGCAGCAGCTCACTCACTCCTCCACTTCCTCCCTCCACTCCTGGAGGGATGGGGAGAAGAACTGAAAGAATGTAACTCACACAGGTTGTGATAAGAACAGTCCAGTAACTAAGGTATAACTCAAAACTACTGCTGCTACCATCAATAGTAATAATGATAAGGGAAATAACAAGGGAATAGAATGCAACTGCTCACCATCTTCTGACAGATACCCAGCCTGACTCAAGCATGGATCTAGCCCTTCTGGGGGCCCCAGTTTAAAAAGTGGGCACGACGTGCTGTGGTATGGAATGCCTCTTTGGTTAGTTTGGGTCAGGCATCTTGTCTCTTCTTCCTCACAACTTCCCCTCCTCCCTGGCAGAGAAAGAGACACTGAAATTCCTTGGTCAAAGTAAACATTACTGAGCAACAACTAAAAACATCGGTGTTATCAGCGCTGTTCCCAGGCTGAAAGTAAAAAAAAAAAAAATAGCACTGCAGCAGCTACAAAGAAGGAGAAAAATGACTGCTACTGCTGAACCTAGGAGAGTATCCACACCTTAGTCCATAACTTTCATGTCATGCTCAGATCCCACATTTTTCAATACACCATCACTCTAGTCTTATATATAATATATATATATATATACACACACACATCCACATACATACGAAGAGAGAGAAAACATTCCTTAGTGCGTGGATCAATCCCTATAAAGCTGCTGAGATCATCCAGTCCATGATGTCAGGCTCCTTCTCTTGTAATAGTCTTTCAGAGCCAGAGAGACACTGTGCAGTGTTTGATCATTGCCTGCTAAAGACACCATGGAACTCGTCTGCTCACTGTTGAGCTCATCTGCTTTCGTCAAAGTTCATTCTTTGTTGGGATGATGGAAGGAGGGAGGTTAGAGCCAATCACTAGTAACTTGAAGATATCTAGTTGGTTGGCTATAAAAGTGTTACATAGCAGGCAACAGCATATAATTGTGTTCACTGTCTGTTTTCCCTTAAAATCAAATCCCCTTGAGGTACATACAAGACTTCCCCATCTTTCTGCATTACACACCAAATGTATCTGGGTCTCTGAACAAAAGCAATCCCACGAGTGCGCTTGCCTTTACCTGAAGCAAGAATAACCCAAACTGTCTTCCCCAGCAAATTCTTTATGTGCACCACAGGAACTTTGTCCCCTTCTGTAGTGTGTAGAAGTTCTGACTGTGTTGGGCCAGCCTTGTTGGCAGCTGCTCCGGTGCTGACCAACCAGGTGGCTTTTGGTAAATGTGTATCCCAATGTTTGAAAATCCCACCACCCATTGCTCTCAGAGCAGTTTTTAACAGCCCATTGTACCGCTCGATTTTCCCAGAGGCTAGTTCATGGTAGGGGATGTGATGTACCCACTCAATGCCATGCTCTTTGGTCCAAGTGTCTATAAGGATGTTCCGGAAAAGAGTCCCATTGTCTGACTCAATTCTCTCTGGGGTGCCATGTCGCCACAAAATCTTTTTTTCAAGGTCCAAGATAGTGCTTCTGGCAGTGGTGTGGGGAACAGTGTATGTTTCCAGCCATCCAGTGGTTGCTTCCACCACGGTAAGCACATGGCGCTTGCCTTGGCAGCTTGGTGGGAGCGTGATATAGTCAATCTGCCAAGCCTCCCCATATTTGTACTTCAGCCATCATCCTCCATACCAAAGAGTTTTTAACCATTTAGCTTGCTTAATTGCTGCACATGTTTCACCCTCGTGAAAAACCTGGGCAATAGTGTCCCTTGATAAGTCCACACTTCAATTCCGAGTCCATCTGTATGTTGCATCTCTGCCCTGGTGGCCTGAAGTGTCATGGGCCCACCGGGCCAAAAATAATTCACCCTTATGTTGCCAATCCAAGTCCATCTGAGTCACCTCAATTTTAGCAGCTTTATCCACTTGTTGCTTGTTCTGGTGTTCCTCAGTGGACTGACTCTTGGGTACATGCGCATCTACATAGCATACCTTCACCACCAGGTTCTGCACTCAGGCAGCAATATCTTGCCACAGTGCAGCAATCCCAGATTGGTTTCCCTCTGCGCTGCCAGTTGCTCTGCTTCCATTGCTGCAACCACCTCAACAGTTCATTTGCCACCATCCATGAGACAGTATAAAGACAAAGTACTGGCCACTTTTATTGTTCAACAATGTCCAAGGCCAGCTGGATGTCTTTCTCCTCAGCAAAGTGACTCTATTCACCCTCTCCTTCAGCAGTTTCTGCAGCTTGTCCTTGAGGAATCCATACAGCTGCCTTCCATCTCTGGTGCTCTCCCACAATACGGCAGGACCCATCAGTAAACAAGGCATGCTGCTTTTTGCTTTCTGGCAGTTTAATATATGGTGGGGCCTCTTCAGCACGCATCACCTCCTCCTCTGCTGACATTCCAAAGTCTTTGACTTCTGGCCAGTCCGTAATAACTTCTACAGTTCCTGGATGGCTGGGATTTCCTATTGGAGTTTATTGTGTAATTAGTGCAGCCCACTTATTCCGTGTAGCATGGGTTGCATGACATGTAGAGGAGACCCTGTATTTGAACATCCAGCCCTGCACGGGCAACCGGGGTGCCAGGAAGAGCTGTGCTTCAGTGCCAATCACTCCCAAAGCAGCTCGAATCTGTTCATAGGCTGCCAGTATCTCTTTTTCAGTTGGGGTGCAGCTGGCCTCAGATCCTCTGTATCCCTGACACCCAAAGCCGAGGGTTTGGCCTCAAGTCTCCCCTGGAGCTTTCTGCCAGAGGCTCCAGGTAGGACCATTCTCCCCAGCTGTCGTGTGGAGTACATTTTTTATATATGGCCCCATCCAGACTGGTCCAAGGGCTACTGCATGAACTGTCTCTCGTTTAATTTGCTCAAAGGCTTGTTGTTACTCAGATCCCCATTTAAATTCATTCTTCTTCTGGGTAACAGGATAGAGAGAGCCTACAATCTAAGTGTAATTCAGGATGTGCATTCTCCAGAACTCCACAGCACCTTAGAAAGCTGTGTTTCTTTCTTATTAGTTGGTAGAGACATTGCTGTTATCTTGTTGACCACATCTGTGGGGATCTGGCAACATCCATCTTGCCATTTTATTCCCAAAAATTGAATCTCCTGTGCAGGTCCCTTGACCTTACTCAATTTTATGGCAAAACTGGCTTTCAGTGGGATTTGGATTGTTTTCCTCCCTTCCTCAAACATTACTGCTGTATCACCCCACACAATAATGTCGTCAATGTATTGCAGGTGTTCTGGAGCTTCCCCTGTTCCAGTGCAGTCTGGATTAGTCCATAGCAGATGGTAGGGCTGTGTTTCTACCCTTGGGGCAGTCTGTTCCAAGTGTACTAGATGCTCCTCCAAGTAAAGCAAACTGTGGCCTGCACTCTGCTGTCAAAGGAATTGAGAAAAATGCATTGCAAATATCAGTCATAGCATAACATTTGGCTGCCTTTGACTCCAGTTCATACTGAAGTTCTAGCATGTCCAGTACAGCGGCACTCAATGGTGGTGTGACTTTGTTCAGGCCATGATATTCTACTGTTAGTCTCCACTCTCTGTTAGACTTTTGCACTGGCCATATGCGGTAATTAAAGGGTGAGCGAGTCCTGCTGATCACTCCTTGGCTCTCCAGTCTATGGATCAGCTCATGGAGGTGAACCAGGGACTCTTGGTTGGTGTGTTATTGGGGCTGGTGCATGGCTGTGGTTCTGACTGGCACTTGTTCTTCAATATTCAGCAACCCCACAACAGAAGGATCCTCTGAGAGACCAGGCAAGGTGGACAGCTGCTCAATTTCCTCTGTCTCCAAAGCAGCAATACCAAAAGCCCATTGGTGCCCTTTTGGGTCTTTGAAGTACCCTCTCCTGAGGCAGTCTATGCCAAGGATTCATGGAGCCTCTGGACTAGACACAATGGGGTGATTTTGCCAATTCCTCCCAGTCAGGTTGATTTCAGCCTCCAGTACAGTCAACTCTTGGGATCCTCCTTTCACTCCAGAAATAGAAATTAGTTCCACCCCTTGCCAGCTTGATGGCATCAGGGTACACTATGTGCTGGTATCTCCTAGAGTCTTATACTTCTGTGGGACTTATGTGCCACGCCATCTGATCCACACAGTCCAGTAAATCTGATTGCCCCCTAACTCCACCTGGCTGGAGGGAGGGCCCCTCTAATAGCCATCACGTTAGTCAGTTATGTTTTGATGACAGGGATTAGTCTTCATCACAGCAGTTGGAGCAAAATCAGCTAATGCACTCCATCTGGGAGCCTGCTCACCAGACGATGAAACTGCAGTTTTCATGGGATAGACATAGAATCATAGAATCGTAGAATAGTTAAGGCTGAAAAGGACCTTAAGATCATCAGGTTTTAACCTCCTGCCATGGCCAGAGACACCTCACACTAAACCATGCCACCCAAGGCTATGTCAAACGCAGCCTTGAACTCCACCAGGGATGAAGGATTCACAACTTCCCTGGGCAACCCAATTCCAGGTCCTCACCAACCTTACAGTAAAGAATTTCTTCCTCATACCCAATCTAAACTTCCTCTGTTTAAGTTTGAACCCATTGCCCCTTGTTCTATCACTCAGACCCTAAAGAAGAGCACGTCCCAAGCATCTTTATAGCCCCCCAACAAATGGTGGAAGGCTCCTATGAGGCCTCCGCACAACCTTCTCTTCTTCAGGCTGAACAGCCCCAACTTCCTCTGCCTATCTTCACACAGGAGGTGCTTCAGTCCCATGTTAATCTTCATGGCACTCCTCTGGACTTGTTCCAAAACTTCCATGTCCTTTTATGGTGAGGACAACTGCGGGGGATATGGAACAATGCAACACTGATCAATGTGATCAAACGCTGAACAGTTTATTGTGAAAAAGGACAGACCTATATACCCTAACAGCACAGGCTAATTAGCATTTGATTGGCTTACACAAGAAGACTCCCCTTAACAACAGCCCTTCTTTGTTTTACAAATAACCAACAAATGTTCTCACCAACTCCTTAAGTCGCATATTCCCTGCAGGTGTTGTTCAGTCGCTGACCTCCTTTTTTTCCCAGCTGGGATGTCTCAACTCTTACCTTGTTACCTTGGGCCCGCATGTCCTGTTTATTCACTCTATTACTTCAAATGCTGGATTGCTCACATGCCCCTTAACTGAAAGAAATGCCTACACAGACAACAGAACTGCTCACAGTAATCCAACTGAGGTCTTAAAAGAGCTGAGTAGAGGGGCAGGATCACCTCCCTGGACCTGCTGGTCACACTCCTTTTGATGCAGCCGAGGATATGGTTGGCTTTCTGGACTGCGAGTGCACACTGCTGGATTGTGTTCATTTTCTCATCAGACAACATTCGCAAGTCCTTATCCGCAGGGCTGCTGTCAATCTCTTCTCTGTCCAACATGTAGATCTGCCTGGGGTTGCTCTGACTCAGGTGTAGGTCCTTGCACTTGGCATTATTATCTTTATGAGGTTGGCATGAGACCACCCCATAAGCGTGTCAAGGTCCCTCTGGATGGCATTCCTTCCCACCAGCGTATCAACCAAACCACCCAGCTTGGTGTCATCAGCAAACGTGTTGAGGGCACACTCAATCCCACTGTCCATGTCACATACAAAGATGTTGAACAAGACCAGTGCCAACATTGACCCATGAAGGACACCACTTGTTACTGGTCTCCAGCTGCACACTGAGCCGTTGAGTGCAACTGTTTGCATGCAGCCATCCAGCCAGTTTTTTATCCACCAAGTGGTCTACCCATCAAATTGATGTCTCTCCAGCTTAGTGACAAGGATGTCATGTGAGACAGTGTCAAACGCTTTGCACAAGTCCAGTAGATGACATCAACTGCTCTACCCCTGTCCACCAGTTCCGTAGCCCCCTCACAGAAGGCCACCAAATTGGTCAGGCAGGATTTCCCCTTAGTGAAGCCACGCTGGCTGTCAACAACCACCTTGTTGTTTTTCATGTGCCTCAACATGCATTCCAGGAGAATCCGCTCCAAGATTTTGCCAGGCACAGAGGTGAGGCTGACAGCTCTGTAGTTCCCTGGCTCATCCATTTTCCCCCTCTTGAAAATGGGGGTTATATTCCCCTTTTTCCAGTCATTGGGAACTTCAGCTGACTGACATGATTTTTCAAATATGATGTACAGTGACTTAGCAACTTCATTTGCCAGCTCCTTCAGGACCTGCAAATGGATTTCATCAGGTCCCATGTACTTGTGTACATTCAGCTCCACCAGCCCCCAGTAGACCTGGCCTACTAAATTGAGTCCTGTGTTCCCTGGGTATGGCACCACCCTTCTAACCATTTATTAACCTGGCTAATCCTCCTCACCTTTTTAAGGTCCTCCCCTGTGTCCTGGAGAATTGAGGAAAAGATAATCTGAGCTCCAGAGTCCCTAACCACCTCTCCTAGAGTCCTAGAGCTCTGCAGTCCTTCTATATGTTCTCCAGGCTACTGCTTTCTTTACCAGTAGCGCCCACATGGACCAGTAGAAGTGAGCAGTTGTCAGTGGGACCAAGTAGTGCAGGCAGCTTCTCTGCAACATCCCTGATCTGTGCCCCTGGAAGGCAACTCACCTCCCTTGAGACTGGGTCAGGCCAACAGATGGGTGCTTCTGTTCCTTTCAGAGTAGAACCCAGGGAAGCCAGAGCAGAGCTCGCAGACTGAGCCCTTGTCATGTGGCGAGTGCTCACTATCCCGTTCGCTCCCTAGGGCAGGTTTTTAACCAGTCAGGGCTGGTGCCACTCCTCCTGGTGCTGCCTCCTGTGCATCAGCTCCTTGTTGAAGCTGAGCTGCTGGCTCCTTGAGGACTTGCTGCTCTCTCGGTGGCTCTTGCAGCTCGGAGTTGTAGCTCCTGGACACAGAGCTTCCTCACAATCAGGTGTTGAAGGCATCCTCTCTTGAGCTACTCACCTCAGTACTGATTCAAAGTTCAAGAGCAACAACTTTGAGAGCCAACAAATCAGCATCGTGACAAGTGGCTATTAATCCGACACAATGAATGCTTATTACAAATACGATTAGACACAATCTGTTCAGATCTGTCATTATCTCAACCCTTCCTGCCCCATGTTGGGCATCACAAAGAACTGTTTTGGTTTAAGCCCAGCCAGCAACTCACAGCCGCGCAGCCACTCACTCACTCCCTCCCTCCCCGTCCTCCCCCCACTCCGGGAGGGATGGGAAGGAGTATAGAAAGACAGGTGGAGACAAGAACAGTCTGGAAACTAAGGTATAACACAAACGACTGTTGCTACCACCAATAATAATAATGATAAGGGAAATATCAAGAGAAGAGAATACAACCACTCACCACATGCTTCCAGATACCCAGCCCTACCCAAGCACTTATCTAGCCCTTCTGAGTAACTGCCCCCAGTTTATATAGTGGGCATTATGTGCTGTGGTATGGAGTACCTCTTTGGCTAGTTTGGGTAAGGTGTCCTGTCTCTGATTCCTTCTGGCTTCCCCTCCTCCCTGGCAGAGCATGAGACT
The DNA here is from genome assembly GCA_024733675.1 of Psilopsiagon aymara. NCBI lineage: Eukaryota > Metazoa > Chordata > Aves > Psittaciformes > Psittacidae > Psilopsiagon > Psilopsiagon aymara. The sequence continues at coordinate 2,171 of JANRGW010026170.1, read as the reverse complement.
CAGAAAGTCCTTGATCAGAGTAAACATACCTGAGCAGCAACTGAAAAAATTGGTGTTATCAGCATTGTTCCCAGGCTGAAAGTCAAAACCACAGCACTGCATCAACTACAAAGAAGGAGAAAAATGGCTGCTCCTGCTGAACCCTGAACAAGGTTGTTGACAGTATATACTCTATTTTTACTTTTATCTTATTAAAAAGTCTTCTAAGCCTTTTGTTTCTGATATGCCTTATTGCTATTTTTGAGGCTTCTCTCTATAAATAATTAACCATTTTACTTATATTCCAATAAAAGGTGGATTCCTATATTTTTTTCTTTTTAACTTTTGTAATGCTCTCTTCAATAAAATAGTTTGGACAGATTCAGGTAGCGGGGTGCTTTGGTGTTCTGTCACAGAAAGTGATACTAAGTCTTTTATCAGAAGTAAAAATTTCCCTGTTCTACACCAACAAAATGATGCTTTATTATTACTTGATTTTGCTGCGTTACTCTAGACCTCATGACTTTTTCAATGTAATTCTTTGATTTTTTTTTTCTTTCTTAATTCTCATTTTATGTTTCTCTGATGCATGAAGAACAGTATTTCCTGAGAATAGAGTTTATTTGCCTAACAGCAGTGAACTGTCCTAAGGACTATGATTCACCAGTATTCTGCAAGATCTAGTGTTCAGACTGGTTGAACTTATATTTGTCATTGTTAGAATGACAACAAATTAATAGGTAAACATAAGAACATATATTTATTCAGTTAAATTGCCATTTCATGCCAACTTAGTATTTCTTTGCTGGAAATGTACCTGCAAATAAGAGTACAGATTCATCTTAGCTAAATGCATTTACAACGCATTTTACATATAAACTTATTGCTACAACTGGTGAAGTGTTGGTTTTGGATATAAGTTCCCTATAAGCGTGAATAGCCTTGTACTTTAAACGAAAATGTTGGAATATTTGAGCTTATGAACAATCTTTTTCTCTTTTTTAACTTTAAAAGTAAGTCAATATAGAACAAGAGACTGGTTTATGTTTTGATTTAAGTGGAACAGATCTTTGCCAGTATAAATTGTTACAACTTCTTGAAAAACCCTTCTTTGATGTGCAGTAGAAAATATGTATATCACTTAAAAGACATTTTCAGTGTAGAATTTTAAGAACACTTCAGAAAGATGCATTTGTGAGGTATTCATACGAATACTTTTGAGGACATTGCTTATGCATATTATAAATGTGTCTCTGTGATTAAATATATCTGAGATTTTTTTTTGACATTATAAAAATACATTGATTAATAGATTTGAGTCATAGGTTAAGCTAGAGCTGCTTAGCTGCGTTTTAATATATAAATAGTGTCCATGGACATTTTTAATATTATCTTTAAAAAGATAAAAGTATAATCAGTAAAATATTGAGCTCTTGAAAGACCCAAAATGAAAAGAAATGTCTAATTATATAATAAACATTGTCACTATTCCTCCACATTGTGCATAGCTGCTGAAATGATAAATGAACTTGAATACTATACAAGCTGCTGTCCATAGGCAAAAGGAGGTAAAGTATGATTTCAACCTTAACATCAGCTTCATTAATTTTATGTATATTAGCCTGACCCACTTTTTGCAATTTAGTTTCTTCCACTATCATACTTAATTGCTTACTATGTCACATAATGTTCAATAAAGCAAAGCAATGAAGCAAAAAAATGCAGGACCTCTTACAAAGGCTAAAATGAAACTCTTAGGAAGACAAGAGTGAATAATGCCTCAGTGCTATTTACTATGGTATAGCCAGAGCCTATAAACAGCGAGAAACTTCATTAAACTCTATTAAAATATGCACTTAGAATTTTTCTGGTCAGGTAGATGAGTAAAAATTGTAGTTATATTAGCCTCTGCTATCAACTTTTGGTTTTCAGCTGGGAGTATTCTCGAAGAATTTGGTTACTAAATAATGTGCAAAGAATGAAGGCTCACTTTCAAGCTTTAAAAAATAATAGAATTCTGTATATATGTCATGGGTTCACAGTAGCAGTCATTTTTCTCCTTCTTGGTAGCTGGTGCAGCGCTGTGTTTTTGACTTGTGGCCTGGGAACAGTGCAGATAACACCAATGTTTTTAGTTATGGCTTAGTGATGTTTGGTCTGGCCAAGGACTTTCTGAGCCTCATGCTCTGCCA
>JANRGW010026166.1:0-13143 GCA_024733675.1 Psilopsiagon aymara | reverse complement strand
CACACACGCGCACGCACATGCACACACACACACTTTCCACTATGCCAAGGAACTGCTGCAAGGCAAATTCTCACAAACACTAATGGCTTCTGACTGCTCCTTGGCAACCCCAGCATTTTAACCTGGGTGGATACGCTCTCCAAAATACAGACACTGGAGCTATCTCATCAGCTGTTCATGTGACACAGATGGAGAGTGGCTATTAGGAGCCAGGCAGTGGGCCTTGGGGATCTGAGGTGCTGTACTGTAGCCTCAGGCAATTTTGAAAAAGCAGTACCCAGAGATGGGGGGAAAAGAATCCCTACTGAAAGTGCAAGTTTGAAGTCAGTCAGTCTGTTTGTCTATCTGTCGTGCAGATAAAGATATCTTTGTCTCTTTATGTAAAAGCTATGTGTGTATGCACAGGATGTGTGGACCTGCAAAATTGCTCTGCACCACCCTTTGGCATTGCGTAAGCATTTGTTCACTCTCTGAATGGACAAATTCCTGTTTGTCTGCATATACATACTTTCCTGTTTGTGAGCATCCTCAGCAAGAGGCACTTCACATGCTAAATCAGTGCTGAGACCTTTTGGAGACGTTTTATAATGTACTGGTTTTAAAAAGCCAGTAGCAGCCCAAGAGAGGAAAATTCAGCTGAAGCTCCCATTGCCTTCCCACCTTACCCAATGATGAGCCAGTGCTTCCCCAGTCTATTCCATAACCTCAGGAAAGAAAATTCAAATATCATACCTCCAAATGACCTCAAAAGATAAATAGAGCAAGATTTGTTTGTTGCTCTTGGTGAACTACAAATACAACCCTGTTAATTTGTATTGTCATGTCTTTAATAGGACTACAACTGCTCACATTAATGGATACTGTTTCTAGTGGCAAGAAATCATAGAAGTAGCCCATAACAGACTTTTCAAGCTGGCTTGATTTGCTTCTTGGGTATGGAGAGCCTGATCCTAGTCTGCTGTATCCAAATAAACACAACTTATTTTAAATGAAGAAAAAAAAAATTATCAAAAGTGAAATAAAGTGAACTGACTTGAGAGTCAGGCTATGGCAGAATGGATCAACTATATTTTTAACTGCTGTATGAAGGAATCTAAATTTAAATCATTTAAACCATAATTACAAGTGATTCTGCTCATGTGAACTGGTCATATTCTGATTTGGATGGCAATTTGTAAGAAGAGTAGAGTCAAATCCTAATTTGTATGGAAATTGCAACTATATAAGCACAATTACCCCAGTTTTCTAGTGGCAAAATGAAGTCTAGATTTTGGCCCACTGACTCTGTCTGTCACACAGCAGCAAAAGAAAAAAAAGAAAAGGTGAGTTTTGCCTGCTTTGCACACTGTTCACTCATTTATTCTTGTGCAAAGAATACAAGTGATAGCAAAACCCCACCACTGGTCTAGGAAAGTGGAGAATTCTTAAGTGGTACTCTCTTTGTGAAGGTGTTAAAGACTGCGGGATTCAAGCCAGTAGAGAATTACACATATTACCCAGCTTGTTTCAGATTATCTCAATGCTGTGTAATAGTCTCAATAACCCCTGTAAAAGACAGAGTTCAGATGAAGTTCATTTGGGAAGTGACCCACAGAGGATACCTTAGAGACCTTCTCTTCTAGCAGAAGGGTTTGTGGAGGATGCTGAAGATGCAAGTCTTCTTTACTTAGCTGGAAGTTGGGGAAGTTGGACTTCCACACAAACTCTTGTGCAGATACTTAGCACATTTTGAGGGTTTCTTCCCACATTGAAAGCAAAGGAGACTACTTCTTATCTTAAAAATGCCAAATAACTAGTTAGAGCAGGGTTGCCATTGCATCTTAATTGCAAATTTAACTTGCTACAAACTGATTAACTTGGACAGTCTAACTTGTTGACACCAATGTTCACACAACTGAGGACTTTTCAGGAAGCAGGAGTCCAGCCCTACAGAAGGCCTGTCCAACCTTATTTCATCAATTAATTCCTCTTTGACAGTCCTCCACGCTACCACTATTATCTCAACCCTAGTCTTTGTCTGCGTTCCTCACAGAGTAAGACTCCAGCAAAAGATTAAGCAACTGTTGCTTATAAGATGCTCATCTAGTCTTTTCACTATTTGTGAACAGGATGAATAACAAATTCCCAATCTATGCAAAATGGTAACTGAAAAGGATAACTCAGTCAGGCCAAAGTGCAGAAAGCCAGATTCAAACTCTAGAAATAGTTCCTATTACCATCATAAAAGCAGAGCAATAAGAAAAGTGATTTCTGGAATACTACATTTTGGGAACCATTATTTGAGTTCCTTCCCTGTCAGGGGTCCCTTACAGCTTTACGGTTTACCATGCTAAAGGAAAAGACAGAAGAGCAGGGGTATCTAAAATGAGGGGGAAACAAGACACTTCACCATTTTTTTTATAAGTAGTGCAAGCAATATGAAAATGAAGTTATAGGATTCTAAAAATGAAAGCTGCAGTGCACCATGCTGATCTTAAGTAAACTACTCTACTGTCTTTCAGTCCAGTATTTTGATGAGTAGAATATGTAGATATAAATGCAAAACAAAGAAGAGAATCAGCATGCAGCTTATAGTCACATTTGCAGTTATTTGTTTGTACTTATAATGCATCCATCTGGTCACATAAGTATTTTAAATCATTATTAATAAGGATGTTCAGCTTAATAAATGATCCACATCACCAGCAGAGAAAAATCTTAAAAATCTGGTTAATTACCACTGCCAAAGAGCTGGAAAGAGAAGCATTTGAATATGTTCCGAAGATAAGATGGTCCATGCTGTAGGGAGGACTAGTAGTGAGGGAAGGTCAGCTCCAGAATCAAAGACCCTCAGGAGAAATCCTTACCTCCATTCCAGCCTGTTAAAATAACCAGGCTTTTAGCCTTCCAGCTTCAGAAGTTCACAAGTCTTTGAATGAAGTGCTGGCTATGTGTTTGGGGTTTTTTCCCTCCTTTTAATGATCCCTGTTCATGGAAGTTGACTTAGTGTCCTCACACCACAGAAGCAATGTTTATCTGCTGCATCTTACTGCCTGGGGAAACTGAGTTAGGACAGGCTATGGGTGGCAAACCTGGGATTCTGAAAACCACAAACAGTTCAAGTGGGCATCCCAGCTTAGAGCTGTGTCACCTTCAGCAGTGTTCTGCCGGTACGTGTGCTGGTTTTTCTGAATCACTTGACTGCAGAAGGAAAGAAGCCACCAGAAACTGTCCAGGCACCCTAGGTTAGCCCATATGCTCAGTCATTGCTTGTCCCATTCTGGGATAGGGTGTCCTCAAGTGAGCTGCTGTAATCAGGTAATCAGCCTCTCCCTTTTTCTGTCTCTGGAACACCAGACATGTCTCATGGTGGTATATCATGTTTCAGTGAGCATCGTGAAGAGAGAGTAAGGTTGGAAACTGGAGCAGTAGAAGGTTCAGGAAGACCTCAGACATATAGCACTACCACCTCTCTTACTACAGAGGATGATATACTTTTGCCCTCTGCAGCAGGGAGGAGAGGAAGACCTGGCCCTCTCTCTGCTGTTCTTGTGGAAGATCTTTTACTTTCCAGAATATAATCAGGCAGTTCCACTGGGCTGTTACTGTGAAGATGAGGTACAAATTTCACACAGTCCAAGCATTAGTAACTATTGTAAATTCAAATAGGAATAAAAGGAAAAGAACTGAAGCCACTATCAGACACCTCACCTAGAAAGCTATTCTACTTGATCTAATCACATTTTAGCATAGTTTGCCAGTCAGGAGCAAGTCCCTATTGCCATCTGGCAATATGTGCTAGAGGCTTAAAGAGTTGCATGGTATCTGGCATTTAAAGTGCATTTACAACAAGTGACAGAATAAAAACTGATCCTTTTCTATTTCTGGATAGGCACCCTTCTATAATCACTAATTTATCTTATTTTCAGAAAGGCATTTGCAAATATTTTATTATTTACTCAAAGGTAGGAATGTCATTCCAGCTATGTTATTGTTATAGCTACACATGCTATAAAATCGGTGATTCACATCTTCCAACATTATTTGCAGAACTGTAATGTTTCACATTTCCCCTTTTACTATTTTCCTGCTAAAAAAAAAACCAAAACCAACAAACCCAAACAGAAAAAAAGCCTGGATTTTTGTGCCCTTAATTGTCTGAGTTTAAAGCTCGTGTTTATTTGTGAGGTGAACTGAGAATTCTTAGGGATTAAATTCAAAAGCCAACAATGTATTTTTCTAGTTTTTAAAGAGAGAACTAATAAACGGCGGTTTAAATTTTAAGCTCTTCTATAAAGCCAGGAGGTTCATGGCTTGTTCGTTGTAATCCAGCATTTTTTCACATCAGGTGAAAAAAGTGCTCCAATGCAGACAAGGGGAACAGTAAAGCAACCTGCTAATTGCTGATCTCTCTTACGTTCCTGCTGTGCTAAACTGTCCGGACATGTTGAAGTGAAATTTTTCTGCGATTTTCAAGTGACTAGTTCATGGCCCACTGCCGTGGAGTGCAGGAGAAGGAATGAAATGCTTTAGTTTACATGCAACATTTACTAACTGTGTGGGTTTTCCGACATTAAAGAGGGGACAGTGACCCATGCCACCTTTTTCACACTCAAAAGAGCACTGAAAAAACAATCTTCATAGGCTTACCTCAGGCTTCCCTGGCCCTTAACACCCTCCCCCCAGGGTAGAAGCAGAAAGAGAAAAAAGAAGGGATTTTATGCTCCTTTCTCTTCAACTTTTCAGGCGGTATAAGCAGCATTTAGCAAATTCAGCCTCCAAATGGCTCCAAATGCTCTGAGCTGCAGGGGCTCATCCTTTGTTAGCCTCCCTCTATTTACACAGGATTTACTCAGGCTCTCCACTGAAGAGACCACATGTTTCTGACAGAAAGCACTTCCATTCACACTGCATCAGGCAACAGGATTGTAACCACTGCAGCTTCAGGTTGACCTGAGATTAGGGATTTCAGCAACATTGAGATGGTAACAATCTGCTAACCAACGAAAATTATCCATGGAGAACTCTGCTGCTTACTCCAGTTAAAACTACCGTGGCCAGATAGATTAGGTTACTTAAAAGGACAATTAAGAATTAGCTACTGTCAAGAATATGCCTGTCCATCTACAAAGAACATACACACAGAGAAAAATATCAGCAGGAAAAAAAAAAAAAAAAAGAAAAAAAGAGGAAGAAAAAATCAGACTGCAGCTTGGATTAAAACAATTTCACCCACTGGCTGAAGACATAAAGTGTAAAAACAGACAGATGGACACATATGTAAATGTGGCTGCATTTGTTTCTCTGGAGCTGGCAAGTTAGTAATAACTGTATAGTTTAATAATTTATTTTCCATGGTACTTTCACACTGGTTAACTGGGCAGTGGCAACTTCTATGCAGAACTTCAGGAGCAGAATAATTCTTTCAATCTAAATGCTACTGGGGCAAACAAATTGAACTAAGAGACCTCTTTTGACTTTACCTAAGTCAAAAGAGGTCTTGGAAACTGATATCAGTCTGGGGATTTTTAAAATTTAAGTTTTGGGTTTTTTTTTTTTTTACACTCAGTTTAGCCAGTCAGGACTTCTGCACTGACATTTTTCCAGATTGACTATTTGTGTAAGGGTTTTTCAGAATGGGTTAAACACACACAGAGGCATAACAATCATTGCTGGTAGGAGCTTGTGCTTTTTTGCTCAGTAGCATTTCAAGGGGCAAAAGAAAATTAGATGGGAACACAGGGCCAAAAAGGACCGCACAGATCCAGTTTTTGATGAGTTTTATTTTGACATTTTAATTTGGCAAATTATTTTGCTTCTGCAGCAAAGGACAAAACAATTTACTTCTGTAACAGTAACTCATACATGCATTCAATAAGCATGTAAAAAGTACATGGTATATTCTAAAGTTCTCCATAGTATATCATAATAAAGCTCTTCTGGGCACTCAATGATTCATTTTTAGTGATCTCTCAAATGCCCTTATCCACATTTAACACTCAGATTTTATTAAGGAAGAAAGCAGGGACAAATGTCCACTTAAGTCCCAGCTCTCAAATTCAACTCTGCTTGCACTGCAGTACCTAAAGCTAAAGCTTTTTTTAATGTTCTATTCACCTCCCCTGTGTGGCATTTCTGCTAACACAGAGTTCACAATCTTTCAGCCCCAAGCACAGAAGGCTGCTATCTTCAAGTCATCCAAGGAATGTGCCAGATACTATCATCTCCTCTGCAATACAAAGAACCAGAAAGAGGCAGAGACCAAAAGGAAACCGTACTGATCAGGTTACTAAAGTCCAGAAAGTCTTTCCCAGAATGCTAAATGTTAATCTTTGAACCAGCAAATGTTATAATTAAGATCCTTGTAGTTGGAGGAAATGCTAGCTCAAGAAGTCAAAGGTACAGCCATTTGAAGCTGTACTTTTTTGCACGTCTGTACTAATCTTGCACCCCTCATGCTGGCACAACCACCACCAAGCACTTTGTTCTATTCAAGCAAAATTATCGTTAATGTCAATGGCAGTTTTGCCTGAGTAAGGAGTGTAAGACCAGATCCCTGCCTTGTTCACACAGAACTGCAAGCACTGCACAATTCCGGAGGAGATATACTCATTAAAACTTGTGGTTTATGTTGATTTATGATGCTTTTCTGTTTAAAAGTGAAACTCACCCAGTACCTCACCCAGAAAACTGTTTAATGCACTTGTTTCTATGTGTTTTTAACTTCAAATTTCCCCTCCCCACCTCAGCATAGGCTGGGAAGTTTACTCCCAGGGTTTGGCACCTAGGTAGAAGGAAAGCATTATTAAATTAGGTTTACGTATTTCGTCTTCGGTAATTATTTTGCAGTGCGAATGTAAATAGCTGTTATTCTGTTTAAAATCTTCATCCTACTGAACACTGTCACACAAAATGTCCTTGTGCTGCTGTCTAAATGAAATTCTTTTTAAATTGCTATTTTATATATTTTTAGAGAAGTATTTTTAGCATCCTTGTAGTAATTCTGTTAAGAATACTAGCTGCAGACTTTGGCTACAGCTGAGACAACAGTAACAAGTCATTAAAAAATCAGGAGACAAAAAAAATTCGCCTTCTTTTTTTTTTTTCCCCCCTAAAGCATATTTTCTTTAAGAGATTAATTTCTTTTGGGGGATTCTTTATCCCTGTTTGAGTAAGTGGGATGCTTTCAGTTTCCTCAATCAACTGTACCAAAGTTAGCATACATTAAAAAGCTGTATTTTATTTTAAGTACCATTTGTTATTTGCTCTCCTGTTATTTCAGTCATTAGAATAATATCAAATGTGGGCAAAACAGCCAAGTTCAAGTAAAATTCTACCTGCAGCTGAAGTTAATTAATTAAGTTCAATAGTATCATCTCATCAGTATTTAACCTTTAACATTTCGCAGTTGTTTATATATAGCAGAATATGGAGAACTTTAAGTAGAAGATGGCTAAAACCTGTACTCTTCTTCTTCATTAAATCATTAATGTAGGTTCTTTAAGAATAAAAATTATTGGGTTTTTTAAAAGACAAGTAGCCATCAGAGCATCTCAATTTTCCCTAGAGCTGTTACAAACTTAGAAAACGTGAGGTATTTTACTGTCTTGCAGTTTCCCTTAAACAGCAAGCTGTTAGACACAACTGTTTGTCCAGATCCCTAAAACTGATGCCCACTAATGCATCAAGAATCCATGTATTGTCCACATTAGAAACCTCTCTTTTCAGGGTCATTCAACTATTAAAAAAGCATCAGCTGAAATATTGCATGTAAGTACACATTCATAGGATTTTTTCATAATTTCCAAAAAAAAGTTAGAAGTAGAAATGGAGCAGATGCATATTCCTGAGAGATACTAAGTTAAAACCTTCAGTTATTAAAATGGACATTTGTTAGGCCGCAAGACCAAAATGCACATTAGTCTATTTTAAGATGTATTAAAAAAAAAAAAAAAAAAAAAAGATGGCTGAATGTTTAATTAACAACAACAACAACGACAAAATGTTTTAATAAAAAAGTGTTAAAATAAACCATAAAAGCTTTTTCCAGGTGAAAAAATGTACACAAATGTGTATGTTACATAAAACACGAATAAGAGCACCATCTCGGCATGCATTCACAAAGACCAGAGCAGCATAAGAAGAGATGCTTCGGTGAATGCATAGTCCAGAAAAAAAAATTAAAAAAATACAGAACAACTCCAAACTTGGCAAGTCTTACATACCATAAGAGCTCCAACACCTATGCACAGTAGGGTGGATTAACCCGCTGGGTGCTGCAGGCATATATATGCACCTCCTCCTAAAGTGTTCATTTGGCTGGCAGTCTGGAAAATGCCAGAATGTGAAGGGTTACGTGGGAACACTGACAGTCTGCTCTTGCAGGTTTAAGCTAAAGCCCATACTTTAAATATAGTGTGCTGGGTATTTGGAACATAATTAATAATAAGTGGTATGCTATTTGGGGCTCACAATAAAGGGCTTGATCTGATGTTCACCCCACTGGTGAATCACGTTCCACAACATAAACATGTGCTTTGGATCTGCCCATATTTGCTTTGGGTACCATTTTTCAGGAATCTTTTCCTCCAAGGAGCTTTGTAAAGGTAAAGTATAACCCATCTGTGCCTCATCTGCTATACACATACAATGGGTGCTTAAAACTGCCTACTGGAAAGCCCTGAAAAGTTTCATTGTTCAAGTGCAAGTAGACAGATGATAAGAGCAAGCATTTAAGAGCCAAAGCCCCTATACGGTCCCTGCTAGCTTCTTAGAACCTGGCTTCAGCCATGAGGGAATATACAGTTAGGAATATCCCAATTCCTCAAACTGGAAGAAGCAAGCATAAAGACATGTGAATTCTGGCCAGAAAATTTCAAGTGGCTGAAAAAAAAAATAAATACACAAAAGGCTGATGGGCAACTTATTTTCTCCATTGTAATTTACTGGATTGTTTTGAGATAATATGACTAAAAAACCAGCACTCAAACCATGTCTGCACTCAAATTATCCCATAAAATGCTTCGGACTTGCTTTAAGTGATCAAAAGAGCTGACACCTGATGCTTTGCTTTTCTATTCATAACCTGTAACTTCATTTCAAGTCTTTCACTGTAGCAGAAAGCGTTGCAAAAGACAAATATGCAGTGCCTACAAAGTCTTCCTAGACTGGTTCGTGTCCCTGGGCTGTTCCTAGGGAAGAGCCTCACAAGTTGGGCTCTAGGGAACTTCCATCACCCCACTCCCCCTTCAGAGGGATGGCTATATTCAGGGACACCATACAAAAGACATGGCAAGTTACAAGACTTCTCTTCCTTCAGGTTCAGATGGGTAAAACTGAGTTTGCCCCTGGACAGGCTGTTCACCTAGCCAGTTGGAGTGCTGACATGTATGCCATAAGATCAAACCTATGCCCCACTAACCAAATAGCAGTCTAGCCTAAATGTGCTGATGCAGCAAATTTCCAGATCTTGATCACACTAGGCAGGGGAGTCATTCTTCTCAATGATAAAGTCACTGAATGCACTCTTGAGGAGATAAAAAATTAAGAACTGGCTGACTTTGCACCATTTGAGTGAGGTATTCACCACTGACCCAGAACAACAGAATTGTCATGTTCTGACACCAGTTAGGAATCACTGTAGACATGGTCATCTCTGACTTCCTACTGCAAGGCTGTTCACAGGAATCCTTTCTTAGCTGCTTAGTAGCATCAATCCAGAAACTACAGTGTTTGAATGCATTCGAAGAAACTTCACACAGTCCCTTCTCCTCTCTCCTTCCCCTGCCTCTTAAAAACCCCTGTGAAATGATGCCAATGACAGGACACAGTAGTCAAAAGGAAAAAAAACCCACCACCACCAACAACAACAAAAACCCAAAAGCAAATAGGATTTCAGGAATTAAGACTTGCCTCAAAGATATTACCCCCCTTTGCCATTTTATAGTTAATTTATTTTTACCTGCATTTCACTATGTCAGTTTTTAAAATTTACCAGAGGTTTATACTGCAGCTAAGAATTGAGATGCTAATTGCATTTGAGCATTATCTAACACAAGATATTCTATTCCCTTTTCTGTTATTGGCTCAGAAAGTGACCTTCAGCAAACTTTAGGAATAAAGATTTTCAAAAGTGTTCAAATGAGCAAGGAACACAGCTTTCAATGAAAACTGCTTTAAAAGTAATACATAGCATTCCTTTTGATAGTAACTGGTGATGGCTCTTACATAAGTGAACATTATATATATTATTACTTTTAAAGACAAACACGTCAGAGCATTCTTGTCCTCATCTGAGCATTACAATTTTGCAAGTCTAAGTATGGTTATTGTTTCTACTAATTCTTCATCTCTAAATATGTATCCTAAAGAGAACATGCTTTCTTTATATACTGAAATACTCCGTTAGAAGGCAGGTTTTTGGACATAAGTACTTGCGATCAAAATAGATACACCAGGACATCTTATTTCTTTTCTTGTTTGGCTAAAGAGCAGTATTTCTATTTATGGAACCAGGAACAAAAGCAACTCTTAGTGCTACAATTTTGATAAGGGATCACACAGGTTTTTGTATCTGTGGCTGACCAAAATTGTGATGTATGACCAGTAGTGTCATCAGTCTTTGTCTTCCTGTGGCATGCATGGGAATTTGTTTTAAGAGAACAGGTAAATAAATAAGATTTGTCACTTCATGTTTTTACCTCCAACAAACTCAACGACAAAACATTCTATGGACCTCACTCTTCACCTGCCTCACACACTGCATTTCTGTCAGCGTGGATGATGCACACAGAACAAGGCAGTTTTCCCAGAGAGAAGTGCTCTGAGGAACTGGGACCTGCTCATGCTGCCAGCCTTTCCGCAGCAAGGACACTTACAGGTGCACCAGCCCTGCACATCTGAATGGAGATAACTTCTTCCTGGCTCACAGAGTACAGCAAAGAATTATCACATGGAGTGCAGGTCTGGACTTATTTTTCTGAAATAAGAAACACCAGTGATCGTAATTCATTTATAAAGCACTAACAAGGCCCCTTTTCAGCCCCTTTTACTTCCTACAGAATAGATTCATCTGGGTGATGGCAAGGAAAAAGAAGCTACTTCAAGGCACTGAGCAGGCTATACTTTTCTCCTCAACCAGAGCCATTTTCTGGTGCCTATGGTGGCTCTTCCCATATATGTTAAAGGTTTGGTAAATAATGCAAGCCTGGGCCCTGGCAGTTGATGGTTTGCAGATTGTTCATCCTTCGCAGCACCACCCCATCTATTACAGGGGAATTAGCTGACAATGCTACTAGTTGTACCAAAAAAATAAACTAATTGGTCCCTGAGGACAGCTAGGTGCTTTGGAAATCTTTTTAACAAAAAGAAAAAAAAATATCTCCCACAGTGATTTGCCAGCCTTCCTATACACTATCCAGCACATTGGGACTTCTAAATTACATACGATAATTGACATCAAATATCTGTCCCATCAGTGAATATCTTTATTAGCATCAAAATCACTCACAACTAGTGTTTCTCGATGTTATTAAACAGAACTTGTTCTAGGTGTTGTCTTACTAATTAGTCAGGATGAGCCCGAGGAAGAAAATCTGGGTCATGTTAAATTAATTGGAATGAGCATGAAAATTAGCAGAGCAAACTGCATCAATTTTCTATAGAGAGCCTTTCTTCATGTTGAGAATAAAAATGGATATTACGAGGCATTAACCAAACTGCCTTCTGTGACTGCCAAGAGGTGTGTTACAGTAGCCCAAAAATATCATGCTCACAGATTTTCAGAAGTTAATGAGACATTTCCAGGAATGGTAAATACATGGTATTAAAATGGGTGTGCCTCTTATGGGAAAATGCCAAGTCATTTCATGTTTATTCAGGCATAACAAGCTCCTCAAAATGAGCATAATTTAAGAGGTGAATAGTGCAAAGAGGGCTAACATTCAACTAATTTTCCTTAAGAAAGAAAAGATTAAATTGAACAAAAAATGAATTAAGAGGTTTACAAATCAACAAGTCAACCATCAGATTGCAGCCTCTGCTCAGTATATTCTCATCAGCCCCTGCCATGAAGTTTTCAAAAAATGTCCCGAAGGCAGAGAACAAAGCGAGCAGAACTGATTACAGCCACACTCACCGCCTTGCTGTCTAAACTCTGTTTGGCTTCCTAATGAGCTCACTAAAAACCTAATTCATCTCCCATAACCCTTCTCAGCCCTCCTTGAAATTCACCATTATGGAAATTACAGATGAAACATTTACAGGCTGTGTTCAAATTACTGCTTCTTCAACAGGCAGGTCCCTGACCCTCACAATGAACACAATAGAGGTATGTCCGGCATGAAACCACTCGAGCCGCAGCCTATAGAATAAAGAGGCTCAGGAAGGTTAAGACTTTTTCTCATGGTGACAATGATTTCCGCATTAATGCTTTCAGTTCCATGAATATGGGAATTTTGTGGGTTTGACAGTATATCAAATACAAATTGTAATTCAGAAGGGGAGAAATGAGTTGCACTGATGACAAATAGCTGAAATAGGCTAATGTGAATTCCCAGCCTGTCCATGAGGAAACTCCCTCAGTTCCTCATTACATGAAGTCAAAATGATCCTCACGGCACCTAGCCTGTAACTGGAAGATTACTGAATTGATGGATCCTTAGTTTAAAATGCAGCTGTTTTATTCTGCTTTAGTAATTAATTCTTTTTCCAATACCATATTGATTAAGCGTAGACCCTGATAAAGTTCAAACTGAGAAGAATCTCTAGTGACTTCCTCAGTTGCTCCAGAGACTCAATGAAAACTTCCTACAATTCCACCTGCCTCCTCAGAGTGCTGATCCAATGAACAGAACAGGTTTTTTCTCATAAATTAGTTAGGCCATGTGGAGCTGTATTAGCTGATCATTGCTTTTGTCTCTCTACTTGCTGACTTGCTTTTCACTTTTGCTGTCCTTTGTGTTGTCACACACAAAGTCGGAGTGCAGCTGCCACACTGAACCCAAACCAAGGTAAAGAACAAATCGTACAAACTACATTTCCACACACACACACACACACACACACTTCATACAGCTGCAACTCCCTGAGCAGCGCTGCACTCAATAAGGCCTCCTGGGATCCAACTAGCAGAAAAATCCGTGCTGAAGCATGCAGTCGTTCTGT
>JANRGW010026163.1:0-12956 GCA_024733675.1 Psilopsiagon aymara | reverse complement strand
CTCTGGATGGCATTCCTTCCCTCCAGCATATCAACCAAACCACCCAGCTTGGTGTCATCGGCAAACTTGCTGAGGGCACACTCAGTTCCGCTCTCCATGTCACCAACAAAGATATTGAACAAGACCGGTCCCAACACCGATCCCTGAGGGACACCACTTGTAACTGGCCTCCAGCTGGACATCGAGAAATTGAGCACAACTCTTTATCGACCGAATGGTCCATCTACCAAATTTTTGTTACCACAGTGTACCTTCCTGTACTGCACATACATTCAGGTAACAATGCATACTAGCATTAGGTTTCTAGCTTTCACAATAAAGCAACCTCACATGAGCTAACATAAGAACTTTTCATGTTCAGAGCCATCTGAGCAGAAAAACCTTCTTGAAATTCAGTAGCAATACTCACTGCTTCAGAATGATTCGTTTCGCACTATACTGACCCAGTGAATTTATACATATAAGCAACTACCTGCAGACAGATTTTCAGAACACAGAAACAAGCCAATGAAGGTTAATGGACGAAAACCTAAATAAAGAACAGCTTATTTTTCAACTGTCTGAAGTGAAAAACAGAAGTCATGATGTCCTTCATTACTGATTTCATCTTATACGATTTTTAAGATGATTTTACTTACTTGTTTTAAGCAATTAACACACACCAACAAAAATACAAAATGAGAATTTAAGCTTTTGCAATAGCATTATAGTGTCTTTCGCAACAAATTAAAGAACTAAGAAAAAAATTATGTCTTTTTCAGAATCCTAGAATTATCTAAAGTGTTAAAATACATGTATTCTTTGAACATGAAAAAAAGCCCAAAGTCTGTATTTGTTCACAGATTTGACTTAGAAGCACATAAAGGTTTGTTTAAAGCTATGTTTAATTGCTAGGTTTACTCATGAAATAAGCATTGTTCCTATCTCTATTTTTAATTTCGTTTTTTTTAAAGACAAGAGCTTTTCTAGAAAGGAAAAAAAACACCTGTGGATACTTTAAAGCTGTACAAATATAGGCTTCAATTCAACCTGTACTGTATAATTTTTTAAATATATATTTCCCAACAAACAGGTTTAGCCATCATATACTAAGTACAAAAAACTGTGCCTCCTGCTCATATCAAGACTAAACATAACTCTCCAAAAAAAAAAAAAACCAGAAGACTGTAAGGATGCAAAACCAGGCAATTCTGAATTTAAGCCAATGTGTTACAGAATCCATACTAAATAGCAAATACATTTCCCATAAACTAATGCCAAACGAGAAAGGCCAGTTAATTGATTTATTGAGTGTTCCTACTGTAACAAATATTTAATGATAAATCTAATAGAACAGCTGGAACTTCATGATACAATTACAAATTTATTAATTTTGCTCACCCCACCTCTAAGAAACTTTACTATTTCTTATTGATTTATTGTGCCTTTTAAACATCTCAGGCCATTATAAACTAAGGTGCTTTTGACTTGTTAGCATTCAGCTGTCATTGCATTACATTAACTCCAAAATAAGACTTTAAAATTATTAAGTATTCAGCATGAAAATTAATGAATATTAAATATAAATCATAATTTCCCATAACTGAATTTTATTGTTATTGAAGGACAACTATACACACATCACTAAAAATTTGATTGATGCAATTGAGGCAGGAGAATAATTTGATAGCTCATAATACACTTGCTTTGTAGAAGATAGAAATTCAGAAAGGGATCTAATCTGCAGTACTAATAAGATGACAGTAAACAACCGCAACAGAATTTTTGTGTCTGTCCAAACTGGGAGCCTGGGATCTACTGTGATTTTGAGTGAAAGGTTGCTGAACACTGCTCATACAGGCACTGCTATTCAAGAGAAGCACATATGCTGTGAGATGTGTAGAAGGAACTACGATAGTTCCATTTGTGCTAGGAACATAAAAATTGTTTTCCCCAATGCCTGCTATCAGGAGTACAGAAATAAGGAATACTTTTTTATTTTCTTTACCACACAATCTAAAGTGGTTTCCAGGAACATTATACTTTCAAGCATAGTAAGAGAATACCCCCAATTCTCTTCAGGTACTCTCTCCTTCCTTCGTAAATTTCCAGCGGTTCACAGGTCTCATGATGTCTTACCAAACTTGAGTTTAAAGTCAATATACCATAGTTAGCACTGTCGAAAATTTCTGATACTGAATTTATACCTGGCAGAGAATGATAGTATTGTTTGTTCATACACTTGTTTTTTTTCCATTTTGTTTTTGTTTTTCCCTTTGGTTTGGGGATAAGGTCAAGAGACTACACAACATAGGTAATATTAAAGTAGAAAATGCCAATTTATGAAATTTTCTGTTAATCTAAAGAAGTATAATACCCTAATCTGATTACAAATATGACATAATGACTTAAAATCATTACTGTTTTTTAGAGATTTCACAGTTTGGTCACTTCACAAATAATTAAAAATTACTGCAAGATCAGAAATACATCATCTAATATGAAAATCAACCTTTAATCGGTCTGTTTTATGCTTTAGCATGAAGGATAAAGAATCTAAGACCAAAATTAGCTCTGTAACACTTACACAAACTCCTCCATCATGAGAGATTCTACCTATTCTGATAGGATGTGAGAAAAATTGACAAATTTATGAAAATTCAAGATGCAGCATTTCTGCAAGTTCAGCATTTGGAAGGTATTCACAAGGAAGAAAATTGCTCTTGATTTGTTTTCTTTGATTGCCTATAACCAGCTGATGGACAACTTAACTGAAAAACCAAGGAAGGAATTGCCCCCCCCCCCCCCTTCATTTACTATATGGGAAGACAAGAGACAAAGTAGACTCAAAAACAACCAGAAGAGACAATCTAGGAAAGGGGCTGACATTGCAAAGATGAATTAAGAAATATGGTCATTAATTAAGAAACATGGGCCAAGCACTTCAAAAAGTAGAACTACGAGTACTGGCCATTGTGGAATTACAAAAACAAGGTCACGCATTGACCGACTGGTTCACTTGAGGAAGAAATCAGGAAAGCACAATGTTTAGCTCATCCTTGTTTAGCAAATCACTGAATTAGATACATGACTAAAGTTACATTTACATTGAAGCTTGCCTGGTTTTCTGAAGAGGAATATTTTCCTGAACTAAGAACTATCCAAACTGGTTCAAACTTCTTGAATACGATACGGCACTGCATTACAGGAGACTAGAGAACCTCTTTGCTGGTACTTCAGCAATTGGTCATAAACACACAAATAAGGCTATTTTCTTGTACAACTCATTTCCAGTGGCAGGAAAACCTATGTCTGATGCGGAAAAACAGAGGTAATTTTAACTTGTATACATTAAAAATCCATACTGATCTTCATCAATAAGCTTAATGGAAAAGGTAGAAGAGCTGGAAAGCTCAGTGCGACGCCTCTATCTATAACCCAAATGGCTTCTGCTGCAGAATGATTACAGTGTTTTTCTTCCACTTAACTACTAGAATACTAAAGCTGTCATCATGAACTTAACGGATACCTATTAGTCCATTATGCTTCTTTATCTCTGAAAAAGTCTCTCTATAAAGCATTAAATACATAATATCTTAATTCAGTGCATTCTATCATTCCATCCTGTAATTCCAGTACTGTTAGCTCTATTTACTTTGGTTTTGAAATACTAACTCCTCAGCTAGTATACAGTGTACTGCCCTGGCTAAAACTAAAATGAATACATATGAAACCTAGAAAACAAGCACTTCAAACAGTCTTGAGTATAATACTCTCTCCTACTCCACTTCCTTGAAGCATTCAAAGGGGAAAAGCAAAAGCCGTGATGAATTATTGAGTAACGTGTCACAGTGAGGTCTGAACTGGCAAAAGATGCTCATTTACACTCCCTCTGCAGAAAACAAGCCTGTTTTCACACCTGACATGCAAAGTTTATTTTCTTCCTCATTAATACCAAAACACCTTATCTGTATTATTTCAGCTCAACATGAGAAAATATTTTAAACAAATTGGGCAAGTGTACTAATGCTAGTCTTTCTTTTTGCGTGACAGCACATAGGTTTGCACTGAACATTGTGGGTTCTATGTTTACCTACTAAGTCCTTCCTACCTTGTATTATTTTCTATCAGTCCTCCTAAACTATATATATATATATATATATATACACTTTCTGTGCATCTGCATTCTATTCTCAATACATCAATCATATCAGGGTGTCATACTGACTCTCTTTGCAATAGGACATATATGTAACAACAGGTAGCTAAAGGAAAAACACATCAACCGTAACACCAAAGACTCCATTCTCCACACTGAATAGCACAGAATTCAGTTAAAGCTAACCTTTGAATCCCTGATGTTTGCGTTGCCCTTGAAGGAAGCATTTTGAAAACATATACCACTCTGATGTACAGAAAATGAACTTAACTTATTTGTGTGGAAATTCCTATGCAATTGGGATACTATAACATTATCAAGGGAATTAAACACTTTTTATACATACACACAAATCCACTCACACACTTGCACATGTAAATGTAATGCATTCAAGTATCCAAGAAATTTTTCTTAGCACAGGCAAAGGATTCTGTTGACAGTAACCATTCTTCTTAATCTTTTCACACCCTGACAAACCTTTAGATGCTTCCTAACAAAAGAGATAGGGAATGTTTTTTGTTATGAGGCTTAAATGCCTTAAGAAAAGGAGGCATCATTTGCTCCCTACACACACATGCTATATGTCTAGTCCCTTAAGCAAATCATCTACTGAGAACAACCATGTGGCAACAAAAGACCTGATGGTTTTTTAGCAGAACTATAGAAACACCAGTGCCCTCAGTGAGCAAGGAATGATTGCATAGTGTCTCCTCTCCCAGAATACCATTTATAATTTTATGAGCAAACCAGCATGCATAAATCAGATTTGTGTTAACACTGTATTAACAAAACAACTGTAAGGATCTTTTCTGTCACAAAATATTATTCTGTAACATCTTGGCTACAAAACCAGCTCTGTATGAAAAGAAACTGCAAAAAAAGGTTTAGGAGGTGTAGATATTCAGGCAATAATCTGTATCCCTCTCAGAGGAAAATATCTTCCCAGTATCATGCTTCTATTTCACATAAGTGTGGCAAACTAAGGAATACATAATTCTAAATCTTTCTGTGGGTAAGTCCCTGAGCAGTATTTAAAAGGAGAAGTGAAAACAATATTCCACTTACTGACAACACAAAATCTAGCCAATACAGCTTTAGAAAGCTCATAATTTATAAAAACTGTAAATACTCTTTTCCCACAGATGTAGCTCATTCTGGAAACTGTTCCAGCCACAGTGGTCTATTATATTGGTTGATATTTTTTGGGGAAAACCAAACAAACAAACACACAAACCATGTACATAATGCTGCTAGATAATTTTTATTTATGTCATTAACCCACCAACATTTTATCTTTACAGTGTGATACAGATGTTTTCAGTGCTACCCATATGAACAGAACTGTTTGTATGGAATGGAAAAACATAAAGAATAAAAAAATATTTGGTCAAAACAATCCAAACTAAACACCCACGTGTGTGATGCTGAAGAAAATGAACCCTTGAGGTTTCTTTTTAAGAAAACTTAAGAAAAGTTCCCACTACCATGAATAAAAGCCAAGTTCTCAGAAATGAGACACTATTACCCCTCATGCCCACTTTGTGCAAAATAGTTACATCCTCCTGCAAGTTGGCTGGCCTGAGGGCTAGATTTTGTCCAGCTATGAGAAGAAATACAGGTTTTAGACACCTTCTACATTTCAATTGAGGTCCCACACAACTTCCTATTATCCCTATAAATAAGCTGAGATACTCAAGAATAAAAAATGGAGTCCCAGACACTAAACAAAGAAATCTCATACACAAAGACATTTATATATAAGTTCGATAAAACTGCCTCAAAGAAATTCAACACTTTATGTAGCAATGGTGCTGGCTCCCAAAATTCCTTCTGCAGCAACTGGAATGTTCTTCCCTCTTGGAAAGAAAAGGAATAAAGTACACTTGCTTAAATCCTCTGATAATTGTTTAATGATCTGTATGAGCAGGACAAGTATCAGCAATTCTTTGTAGGTCTTTTCTACAATAGAAATAGGAGCTCCTGGCAAAATTCAAACATGAAAAGAAAACATGCAGAAGGTAGAAGCAGGAACAGGTAACGTGGGAGGAATATGGAAACAAGTCTGAGCATCCATGAGATTGGAAAGCCAAAACTGAAACGGGTTGATTCTGGCCAGGAATGTCAAAGACAAAAGAAAGGCCTTCTGTAAGTACAGAATGACAAAAGAAAGGCTAGGAAAAATTTGGGCCCTCTGCTTAATGAAGTGCAGGACACAGGATACGGAAAAGGCTAAAGTACCTAGTGAACATCATAAATCCCATGAATCAGAGACCAAGGGGAAAGGCTGGAACAATTAGGATGTAACTGTGGTGGAAGAACTTAAGAATACTTAAACAAACTGGATATAAATAAGTACATGGGGACTGATGAGTATGATGAAAGGACTGGCTTGGTAGTCTACCATGACATCAGCAAGGTTTTCAACACTGCCTCCTGTAATTTTCTCATAGAAAAGTTGCTGAAGTACAGGCTGGATAAGCAGACAGTGATTTGAATGTAAAGCTGGCTGAATGACCACATCCAGGGAGTGATGTCAAGTGGCACAAAGTCTAGTTTGAGGCTGGTAACTAGTGGTGTACCCCAGCAGTCAATACTGGGTCCTGTTGAACATCTTCATTAATGATCTGGATGATAGGCAGAATCGATGGAAAAATGAACATGAGCCTGCAGTGTGCGTTTGCAGCCCAGGAAGCCAACTGTATCCTGGGCTGCATCCAAAGAAGTATGACCAGCAAGTCGAGGGAGGTGATCCTGCCCCTCTACTCTGCTCTCCTGATACCTCACTTGGAGTATTGTGTGCAGTTCTGGTGTCCTCAACATAAAAAGGACATGGAACTGTTCGAACAAGTCCAGAGGAGGGCTACGAGGATGATCATGGGACTGGAGCACCTCCCGTATGAAGATAGGGTGAGAAAGTTGGGGCTGTTCAGCCTGGTGAAGAGAAGGCTGAGTGGAGACCTCATAGCAGCCTTCCAGTGTCTGAAGGGAGCTATAGGGATGCTGGGGAGGGACTCTTCATTAAGGACTGTAGTGACAGAAGAAGGAGTAACGGGTTCTAACTTAAACAGGGGAAGTTTAGATTGGATATGAGGAAGAAATTCTTTACTGTAAGGGTAGTGATGCACTGGAATGGGTTGCCCAGGGAAGCTGGGAATGCTCCACCGCTGGCAGTGTTCAAGGCCATGTTGGACATAGCCTTGTGTGACATGGTTTAGTGTGAGGTGTCCCTGCCCATGGCAGGGGGGTTGGAACTAGATGATCTTAAGGTCCTTTCCAACCCTAACTATTCTATGATTCCATGAGTCTATGAAACTGGAAGGAGCAGCTGGCACCCCTAAGGGTCATGCTGCCATCCAGAAGGATCTGGACGGGCTGGAGAAATGGGCTGACAGGGACCTTAAACAGTTCAACAAGAAGTGCGAAGTCCTACAGCTGGGTGGTCCTGGGTGACACGGCAGACACCAAGCATTGAACATGAATCAGCTCTTGCAGAAAAAACTGCTAATGGTATTCTGGGCTGCATCAAAAGGAGTGTTGCCAGTAACTAGAGAGGTGATCCTTTCTCTCTACTCAGCACTGGTGCAGCCATACCTGAATTGCTAGGCCTAGCTCTGGGCTCCCACAATACAAGTGAGATATTGACACAATTGATACAGCCCTGTGAAGGTGCATGAAGATGATGAAGGGACTGCAGTATCTCCCCTGGAGAAGAAAAGGCTGAGAGAGATAGGAATGCTCAGAATGGAGAAGGCTCAGAAGGATCTTATCAATGTATAAAAATACCTGCAGAGAGGGTGCAAAGAGGATGGAGACAGGCTCTTTTCAATGGTGCCCTATGTTAGGATCAGAGGAAACAGGCACAGACTGAAACACAAGGGGGTCCTCCTGAATGTCAACAAAGACTTGGAGAGTGAATAAGCACTGGCACAATGGAGGCTGTGGAGTTTCCATCCCTAAAGATATTCAAACAGCCATCTGGATGTGTTCCAGACAGTCTGCTCTAGGTACTTGAGCAGGAGGTCCCTGCAGACCTCAACCTTTCTGTGACTCTGTATACAGGAAGACATAAGGCCCTCAGAGCAGGTCCATACCACCTGATCGCCTATACATTGTCTAAGACACTCAAAGCTGCAAAAGCCATAATTAAGTCTTGCAGACTTTGGCAGGCATAACCTGTTGCTCAGTCCAGGTATCTTCCAATCAAATGAAAGAATTTACCTATCACTGGTTTGGTTTACATAACATGTATTGTCTGTAAAGAAGCTTTACAGAAGAACAGAACAGAACAGAATAGATCAGTTGGAAAGGACCTACAGCAATCAGCTGGTTCAACTGCCTGACCAGTTCAGCACGGACCAGAAGCATGTTATGAAGGGCACTGTGCAAATGCCTGTTAAACACGGGCAGGCTCAGGGCATCAACCACCTTTTTAGGAAGCCTGTTCCAGCGTTTGTTAACACCCTCTGTAAAGAAGTGTTTACTAATGCCTGATGCTGCTTTGAGTCATTCCCAGGAATCCCATCACTGGATCCCAGGGGGTCAGAGCTCAGCACCTCTCTCTCTACTTCCCCCCCTCTCAGGAAGCTGCAGAGAGTGACAATCTCATCCCTCGGCCTCCTTTGTCTTCAAACCAGACAAATCCAGAGTCCTCAGCCGCTCCTCACAGGACTTGCCTTCCATCCCCTACTATCACCACACACAGTTCTCAATGTGAGGCTACACCAATTACAGTGGGATAATCACCTCTTTTGACTGACTGAAGAAAACTGAGAGGCAGAGATAAACATGCCTCTCTTCTTCAGCTACTACTTTGTATTTATCCAACACTGTTCATGTTTCCTATCTGCTGCTTTCCAGAATTATCAGACACAGAAGGAAGACACAATGAGAAATTATATATGGGAAACTGCAGTTAGAGCCAAACATAGTCCCTTTCTGCTTTGTAAACCCATTTCACTGAGGTTGACTTCAAATAATGCCAGCATGGGACCCAGATTACAGACTGAAAGGTAATGAGGTGACTCTTTTGCCAAACATGGCATCTGTTTAAAACCCTTCTGTGCTGAAAAGATAGTTAAAAGCATACATGGAGTTCCAGTTGATCATTCTGCAATGTCCAGATTAGAGGTAAACCAAAGATTCCCTCCAATTCATGTAGGCTCCAGTGAAATCCAGCAGGACTTCGTGCTTTGTAGCACACTGATACAAAGTAGAAACAGAAACTGCTTGGCAGAAACTGCTGTTTCTCTCAACCTTTTGTTTATGGAAACTTGTAACACAGAAAATTTCAAGGAAGGCTTGCTGTGTTAGCTCAAAACACTACTTACAAATAAAGATCTATTACAGTGACCGGGAAGAAATCTCCATGTTTCATCTCCAATAATTGTGCCTACCTGTTTCTGAGACGTAGCCAGATACATGTCACTACATAAATTCATTCACATAAAAATCCTTGGTGTGGGATCCCACTGTTCTGAGGCCTCACAATGCAACTACTGAAATCTTATCTTGAAAAAAAGGTAAGTCTTTGGCTACAGAGCCCAGATCTGCTTCCAAGTTGAGCAAGTTTAGGGCTGATCTTCGAGGCTTCACCAAGAACCCAATCTGCTAAGTATTTGGAAGAGCCTCTGTCAGAGAGTGAGGCAGAGGCGCACCTCAACTCCCAGGTAAGAAAACCTTCTATTTTTCACCTGAGGCTTGCTGCCAACACAATGACCTCATCAACAGCTCCTGGCATTCCTGAGACTCCAAAAAGAAGTATCACAGAGATATCATGAATCAAGAATACAGCTATCATAGATACGCACACCCAGAAAGCCCAGTGTTCTTCTGCAGTAGAAATCTATTTCAGAAAGAAAACTTGCAAAATAGGTCAGTCACTAGACAAGAATATGGTTTGGAACAGAAAAAGCAAGTTCAATCTCAAATCAAAGGTAGTTAAGAGCATATCTATAAAACCTTGTTGTCTGTCATGTCTTCAGAGAACACATATATGTTGAGTTAGTAATAGAAAGCCTGATGCATTCAAAACTGTACTGCCATTATGTGAAATTTCTGGGTTTTCATAGAAAAAAATTCTTTTTGTCCCATGAAATAACTATGGAGAATCAAGGTAGTAAAAGTATTTTTTACCATGCAAATACTATGGTCAAAAAAGTCCTGACATCCAAAAGTAGGACCATGACATAATCGGGTTAAAGAATCCACAAATTCCTTTAGATGCTGCCCAAATGCATACCTGTCAGTCACAGATTTAGTTAGCATTACAACAGATCTAATGTATGCAATGACAGAATAGTTTCACCTGGTTAGTATTGTAGATATCTTCTATCTCCTAATTGCAGATGTAAACAGCTGACCACTGGCAGCCAAACCAGCCTGCCTAGTCACTATTATGTTATCGAATCAAGAGGACTGTAAGATAAATAGAGAATTGAAAAGGTTAACATCACACTGACTTTAGTCAGCCACCTTATCATAACTTGCCTTGTATACAGTATTCTAACATTAAAAAAAAAAATAAGAATAAAAAAATATTCTGGTGGTTTTCTCAAAAATTTCAAATGCAGTAGGATTACAAAGCATGAGGCATACCACAGAACCATTTTATTCCAATGCATGTTTAAAATTTATTAAAATGATGATTTCTTACATCACTTGTTAAAAGAATCAACAAGGAGACACTTCAGTACACAGCTGGTCATGACTCCAACCATGAGCTTCAGAATATGAAGTCATACATTCAGAATCCCCTTTTAAAAATTATATATTTAAGGGAGTAAACATATCAAGATTATTTCACAAAATGCAAAATCAAATAATTATAGCATCATAAAATTGTCCCTTAGTTTTGGAAGGGCCCTTAAAGAGCAACTGATTCCAACCCCCCGCCATGGCCAGAGACACTTTCTACTAGATCAAGTTGCTCAAAGCCCCATTCAACCTGGCCAGATAATGCCAGAGCAACTATCGCAATAATAACTGTTGCATCTATGTTTAATTAGTATAATTTAAAATATTATTATATTATTGATTATTAAAATTAATTAACTTAATGACTTAAAAATTCCATCTGCTATTTAACAAGATAGGATCAGTTCATTTGGAGAGTTTTTCTGGATGAATTACATCTTTATTATAAAACTAAAAGCTATTTTGGAAAGGTTTGCTTACTGATCCAATGAAATATAAATGAAGGACTTACTTTTCCATTACATGACATTTACCACATGTAATGTTTGCTCTGTAACAAGTATCTTAACTGTGAACTAGATTTGCAAACAGTTATGATTCACTTAGGCACCGATTCTATACCAAGTTCCTCAATTTTCAGTGGAGAACCACAGAGATGTTGCCATCTGGTGCTGGAAAAACCATGAGCTGGAAGAACTTTGAGAGCTAGTAGTTAAAACCTGCCATGTACTTTAAGACTGCCTGTCAGTCATAGACATTCAAGCCTTCTGCTTTCTATATATGCATAACCCAGCAACTATTTACAACCCAGCATCATAGAAACATTAATATATATATATACACACATATATAGATATACACACACACTTTGGAGTTACTTCAGCATTGTCAGACTGTAGAAAGAAAAATCAAGAGTATCTGATTTTCCTCAGATATTACAATTAGTATTTTTAGTCACCTGTGCCAAAAGAAATACTTCATTCACTGAGATGCTATGATCTATTTCATTTAATGATCCTCCCCAATTTTGACCAAGGTTTCTTTTCAGTAGTCCCATTTTTACTACTAGGGAGGACAGTACCTTCTGCCCTGCATTACAATTTAGTACATACTCAAAAGAATAGAATATTTGTAGCAATTTAATAAACGTGCAGTTGCACTGTTTTTCAATGACTCTCACTTTTGCCTTTCAAATACGATCATTTGTCTTTTGTTTGTCAAGATTACACAAGGTTGTTCAGTTGAAAAGCAAGAATTCTGTATTTTTTTAAAACTAGCAATAATGCCACTTGACAGCAAGAAACTTGTACTCAGACCTGAAAAAGCACAACTTAAATGAGTTTACCAAGTAATACACAGCCTTCATTTGGAAGAAAGTATGGGTCTAAACTATGATACTGACAATGTAAACAAGCATTACAAAAAGGTTATGTTGAGACTGTTATGGCAAGACATTAAACTCTCTTAAATTTAGTATTGCATCATTATAAGGATTTTTTTAGGGAAAGCAAAGATGCCAGAACTGTTTCTTCCACACAAAGCTTTTCCAAAAAATTAAAGTTACCAAGAAGTCTAAATAAAATTTATTCGAAGATTTTAAGATAAGCAAGCATTAGATCTATGAAATAATCCCCAGCTCTCAAAAGCTCTGAAATGCCTGTTATACTTGTTTAAATAGTTTGATTTGTGCAGAACAGTGAAAGAAATTGAGCACTGACGCACATGTATAATTCTCTTTTTCATTGAACTGGGCTGCAGTTACAAACAAATGGATCAACATGGCCATAGATATATCCTAAAATACTGACTGTGACTATATAGTGAGACTAGTGTGAGTTTCAGTTGTACTATCAACTAAAACTAAATGCCAAGCAAACAACCTGACCTTGTCACAGGCTCATTATGCAACTGACCAAGTTAGCACCACTGAGATAAGCCACCACTGGTTAGGAGATCCAAGACATTAAGATACTCTGATGCATTTGCTTTCAAAACAGTGAGTGATACAAAACAAATGAGGAGAGAGAGCACCAAATCATAGAATCATGGAACAGTTAGGGCTGGAAAGGACCTTAAGATCATCTAGTTCCAACCCCCCTGCCATGGGCAGGGACACCTCACACTA
>JANRGW010026161.1:0-15786 GCA_024733675.1 Psilopsiagon aymara | reverse complement strand
AGGTCTCACAAGAGCAGAGTAGAGGGGCAGGATCACCTCCCTTGACCTGCTGGTCACGCTCCTTTTGATGCAGCCCATGATACAGTTGGCTTTCTGGGCTGCAAGTGCACACTGTCGGCTCATGTCCATTTTTCCATTGACCAACACAATTCAAAGCTGGATGAAAAATTATGAAAGAAAAAAAGAAGATGCAAGAAAACCCATTTAAAGCTGACTGATGATACAGCACCACCAAAACTATAAACTTCATGATACCAAGAGGGCAGTATGAGAACTTGATCAGTTGGATCTAAGAACTCATGTATTTTCCACAAGTCAACTTTAAATCTAATATTGATGTCTCCAGCACTCTACCAGCAGGTTTCATTATAACCTAATATATGACAGTCACAGTATGGTCCAAATTCATAACAAATTGTCACACCCTGTAACATTTGCTGGTTGTCAGCAACAGGTAAGCAGGTAAGTGGATTGAGCAATTTATTTTTTAATTATTTCCATACACTCTTTTAGAAGAACTTGAAAAACCCCTCTTTTTGATAACCTGAATTGGCTCACTTACATCTGAGGCATAATTTTGATACTGTTTTTATACTAGTGTTTGCAATAAACTGTTGCTAAGCACAATGATTTAAAGAAAGGTTACTTACCACTTAATATGAAATTCTTGGAAAACTATGATCTGCTATAAGACCAAACTATAGTCTCTGGGTTGCATCGAATGTTGTCACCAGCAGAATTGAGATATTCTCTTTTGAAAACAAGTTCAATTTTGTCAATGACAAAAAAAACTAACTATAAACTCAGTATAAAGTCTAAAATTGTTTGTGAAAATATTTATCACTCTGGAAAGATATTCTTAACTTGCTAGCCTCTCTCTTTTTACCATGATAATGACACTGTCTGTTGGTAATCATGAGCACTATAAAGCAGAGGCCTTTTGTTCATCCTTCAATAGCATATGTATTTTAAATGTTTTGCAAAAAGTTTGTAAGACTATGAGCAGAAAGTTGTGCTGTTTCATGATAATATAAAATTTTATTTATAGTAAATAATTAGGAAAACATACATTCCAATGCAACAAACAAACATATAAAAATGTAGACAGGAATATAGTAGATGCAACACTTGTTACATTTTAGAATTATTTATTTGTTCATTGATTTGATTTGTTTCTATGTCTTCTACTTCCATTGAAATCCTCAAAGCATTTTACCCAGTGGTTGCAAGAATTTCTACATAAAATTATTGCTTTTTTCCCTCTTAATCCCTCAAGTATTTGCTGCAGCTATCTTTAACTATGTTCTTACAGAATTTTTCTAAACTTACACAAGTGCATCAGTGACCTATTAATGCTCACCTTTGCAATGAGTTATACTTCTGTCAGTATTTAGCTTACAGCAGCTTGTAACCTGATAACATACTTTCAAAAATTCACAGCTATGTAGAATTCTGCAAATAGTTCTACAAGTGCCCTAACAAACAAAACATGATTACATTGGTTTGTGTCTTATTGTTTGAAATGACCATGGAAATGACACTGCCTCTGATTGGAACTTTTCTCATTTTGGTTAAGTAGGTGTTAAATAAAATTCCTGGTATGTGGGATGACACTGGACTTCATTCAAGAGTGTTTACAACCTGGGAGTTGTTTCATTTGGTAGTGCGGAACCTGGGTGCTTTTTCAGATGTAGGAAATAACTTATGTGGTCAGACACTGTGAAACAAGGAAAAAAAGTTGTAACATTAATTTACAATATGTATGACTTAGAAATTTTAGTCTGTAACAAGTTTTCAATTGTTGTTTTATTTTTTTAATTATTACTTGATTGTCTAATGGATACATTTCTTTTAAATCTGGATTTAAACGAATGATCATGAACATATTTTCATGTATGAACTGGCATATCCTCCTGTTTGGTTGGGGTTTTTTCAATCCTACATGTACAGTAAGCTCTCTTTTGGGGTAATAGATCATTTCTAATCTGTTGTGACATCTAACAGAAAATGGAGATATGCAATTTAGTAGATGTGATCCTATTCTTGGTACAGAAAAAGGCAAAACCAATACTGGACTGCAGCAGTGGGAGGATTATCCTGGTTTAAGCCGTAAATCAGCTACGCAGTTTGCTCACTCACTTCCCCCTCCTTCTTCCCCCCCACCCAAAGGGGGGGGGGAGGAATGGGGAGAAGAACTGGGGGGAAGAATCGAAAGAGTGTAACGCGCATGGGTTAAGAACAGTCCAGTAACTGAGGTATAACACAAACCACTACTGCTACCACCAATAATTTTCCCTGCTACCACCAGGAAAAATACAAGGGAAGAGGATACAACTGCTTACCACCCGACGACTGAGCTGTAAACTGAACTCTTCCGGGTTTCTCCCCCCAGTTTTTCTATCCTGGGCATGACATGCTGTGGTATGGAATACCTCTTTGGTCAGTTTGGGTCAGATGCCCTGTGTCTGCTTCCTCCCAGCTTACCCTCCTCCCTGGCAGAGCATGAGGCTCAGAAAGGCCTTGGTCAGACCAAAATGTTCTAGACAGTAACTGAAACATCGGTGTTATCAGCACTGTTCCCAGGCCGAAAGTCAAAACTACAGCACTGCACCGGCTACTGAGAAGGAGAAAAGTGACTGCTACTGCTAAACCCAGGACAGAGGAGAATGAAGACATTAACACAGAAGCTTATCAAAGGATGAAATGCTTATTTGTGAAAATTGCAGATTATTAGGAAGTATAGTGAGAACACACATTAGTAATCTGCCATGTAATACAATCCTTATCTATACAACAACCTTATTTTATGCTGACACTGGAGTCTCGCCTTCTGAAAGGTCAATGGCAAAATTCCTATTTGATACCATTTAAAGTAGGGTATTAGAAACACCCATCAAGCTATAAGCTGTACTGGGTCTTGCATTCTATTCCACAAAAATCTGCTCCATGTTGATTTTTTTATCCTCAGATTTGACTCCAAAGAACATGAACCAGATTTCTTTTTCCTTCATATATAAGGTCTTCCAGGGAAGTGGTGAAACTTCACTGTAAAAGGCAGCTGTGCAAAACACTAACAAAACTTCTGTAGTGATACAGCATCAGGAGTTAAAGACCTTAAGCGTATGTTTCTTTTTGTCCTTTTGTGAGAGTCCTATCATCCACAATGATACTTATCACTCATGTACAAGTTCAGGAATAAAAATACATATATAACCTCACTCAGTAACTTCCTGGATAATTTGTCCAGTTCACCCAGATAAAATGTTTTCTTACATCAGTGTTTAAAGGAAGATTAATTACACTCATGAACCACATCAGGACAGAAAGATTTAATCTGATTAACAATTTCCTTTAATCCTAAACTGCTTTCTCTTGGAGATTTTATCAAGAGCTATTTTTAGCTGCTTAGAACTAACTCGTTACTTTTACTCCAGTAACAGCATTTTCTTTTCAACTTTGTGTATTTGAGTCATAGACTAAAAAAGGCAAAAGAACTTTTAACCTGTCTTTCAAGCACTGGTATGCCATCTGAGAGGTCTCAGTGTGCACTTACTAGCATAAGTTTTGCTCTAATATACGCAAAATTAACATTAAGTAAGTGTCTCAAGAACAAATTGCTCTGTCATGCACAAATCTTTTTGTATCATTACTTCAATAACATGAATGCATTTTCACTTCCTAAAAATGTGCATAGTTTCTCATAGTTTTGGAGCATGATCTCTTGTAAAATGGCATATTTTTCAAACATTCTCACATTGCTTATGATGCTTCTTAAAGGGTATGCTTTCCAGTGTCCAGCTCTCATTGTAGTCTTCATTGCTGCTCTGGTCTCAACTTTTCTGTTGTTCAGTCTTGCTGAAACCTAGAAACACTCCCAGTAGCTATATTTGATTATGTGTATGCAAATAGGATCCATAAAACTAAGGTTGCTCAGCTTAGGGAACTTTCTAATTACATTTAAAATTCAGTGTGGGAATAACACAGGAGCTTACTTTTTTATCTTTTTTTTTTTTTTTTCTTCCCCCAGTAAGGAAATACACTTCTCTGCAGAGAAATTTATGTCATAGGAAAATGTATATAAATGTATATTACAGGAAAAAATTATTTTATACCAAATATATAAATAGGCCCCTACTTAAATGTGAAAGCATCAACATTAATTTGAAGTATTCTTACATTTAAGTGCTGGGGGCACTCAAAGAGAGTAATATTTTACTGTCACTTTATATTCTCTTTATTTGTTACATATTTTCTTCTCTTGCCTTCCTGACCTTGCTCCTACACAAAGGTCCAAAAAGTACACAAACTGAGGCATCTGCAAAATGTTTCAATGACATTTCTTGACCTCACAGAGAAAGGACCCAGCGGCATCCTGGGTGTCATTAGGAGGAGTGTTGCCAGCAGGTCAAGGGGCTTGATCCTTCTCCTCATCACTGGTAAAACACACTGGGTCAGGTGCTGGCTCTCCGGTATGAGAGAGGCAGGGATGTATTGGAGCAAATCCAGAGAAGGGCTACACAGATACTTAAAGGACTGGAACATATGTATTACCAGGAGAAGCTGGAGAGCTGGGACTGTCCATCCTGAAGCACAGAAGGCTCAGGGGATGTCACCCATGTGTACAAATACAAACCTGACAAGGGGAGTAAAGAAGGGGGAGCCAGACCCTTCTCTGTGGTGCCCAGTGATAGCACAACAGCAATGGGCACAGACTGAAATACAAGTAACCTGACTTAAACATAAGATAACACTTTTCTGTTGTGAGGGTGGTTGAACACTGTAACAGGTTGCCCAGGAAGGCTGTAGGATCTCCATCTCTGGAGGTATTCCAAACGCTTGAACAGAGCCTTGAGGAATCTGCCCTAGCTCACCCTGCTCAAGCAGACGATGCCAGACCAAATGATCTCCAGAATTATCTTCCAAACTCTACTATTCTCTGACTTTGTAACTACTGTAAAACAAGGGAGAAAAGAAAAATATTTGGTTTCCTCCATTTTGCAAAAGAAAACAAGAGCACTCACAGAGTGACATTTAAAGTCTCAAATGATGTAATATATATGCCTGAAAACACTACATTTTGATCTCAAAAATTGTCAAAATTTGGAGTGTGGGGAAGAAGCAGGGGGAGCGAGCAAGCGGCTGCATGGTTTTGGGTTGCAGGCTGGGCTTAAACCACAGCATCTACCAAGACAATTGCAAGAGTTTCTGCAGGGTATTTTTATTTACTTTTAAAGTGAGGCTCTGCAGCAGATGCTTATGTTCAAGACAGCTGTCATTAAAATAGATTCCACTTCATCTTTAAAAATGAAGAATGTTCTCTGATGCTATTGCCCCAGAGTTCATCATAGGGAATGCTTTCTACTGGGATGCTCTGGTCAGGCTGAGAAATAAGACAGAAGGAACGTCAATTGTACTTCTATTTTATGCATCATTCAGATCTGTTAATTTATTAAAGTGCTCGGGTAAGGCATGAATGCTTACATGAGGAGGTTATAAAACATGCTCTGAATTTCCAAAATTCCACTCTGTATCCAATATTATTTATATATATATATACACAGTAGGAAAATATTCAAGTTGAGTAGGAAAAACAGATTCATCATCACCTTTGCTATCTTTATACTTTAAAAATTACTTAAGCAAACTACATTTTCCACAAAGCAAATAGTTTTATTAATAACAGTAATCTTCTATTACTAGTTCAAGAGATCCAATTTAATGCACTTGCTATTTCTGACAGAAAGAATTTTGAGCAGCAGCCATATCCACTAAAAATAACTAGCTATGCCACACATAAGAAAGAATTGTCATTAGAAGTGTCCTTAAAAAAAAAAAAATAATAAAAGGTGAAAAAAGAAATCACAGCCTGCCTTTCATTCCCAATAACTAAGTTAAATATAGCAATTAACTTGCTATCTGGCAGATCGGCAATCATCATCAGCTTTTCCAAATAGGTAAACTCATCACTGTGCATTTAAAGCTTCACGATTAATGTATTCCAAGAGCATACTGAAGAATAAAGGTACTTCATGGCTGTCTGATTTTAGGCATCCTCCTATCATCCTAAAGTGTAATCCCCTAGAGTAATTATGTGTGAATAATTTAGAAAAGTGCACAATGCCTGAGGTTTATAGGCATAATGTAATCCAATATTTTTCAGTGGCATGTCCATAGCACTCCAGATAGACAGTAATGATCTTGCTGAGGGCATAGTAGATATAAGATATGTACATATGGACCAATTTTTCACCTGAGTGCCTTGTCTTTTCTTCATAAAAACAAGTACTGCACTATAATGACTATCAAACTTCTTTTCTGGCATGCATTTGTAGAGAATAAAACACACAAACAATCAAAAAACCCGAAATGTAACCTAATAAAACAATTATCAGCTATAAAATAAACTGATAAGAACCCTATACAAATAACAAAACAGATTAAGCCCAATTTACAGTGTCTGTGGCGCTTAAAAGCTTAAATGGCACTGATTTTTAACAAGGTTCAAGTGTTCAAGTCTCTTTTGAAAGTGATGACTTCCTATGTCACAGAGGTGACATTATGCATTTATTGTTGTTCATTCTGAACCAAACTTTACACAGCGATATTGTATTATCAGTGTACCACTAGAAAAAGCTCATTTCTTTTCCTTTCTCACCTAGAACCCTCTGTTTGTGACATTTTCTTGCACATAAAATACATTTCTGCCACAAATATCACCGAGAATTTAATTTATATGGATGCCTCAAATACTAAATTAAATCTCAGTTGGTTTATGGATCTAGTGAAATTAACATAAAAGGGGGACATCACAGTCAAAAAAAAATATATGCTTGTAAGGTTACAGTCTGGAATATTTGTGAAGATTGATGGTTTTTCAGATCTATTTAATATCTACATCAAATTTTCTCTATGTAAAATATTTTAGGTTTTGTTATAAGAAATCTGTTGCCAAGACCTCTCTTAAGACTATAAAGTCCTATATCAAGAAGCTTAACAGATGTTTACGTGTTTTATTGTGGGTTTTTTTCCTGTTGTTTTACTGTTCCAGTTCCTTTTGCCATACTTTCTTGTCCTTTAGCTGAAAGAGAATGGTTAATTTTTCCCATATATGTAAAGAAAAATACTTCAAGTACAATTTTGCAATAGAAGTTAATGATGAGAAAGGATTAAAAAAAAAAAAAATCAATCTTCTCTTAAACACACATGCCTATAGTCCTGGTTTATGAGAAACATGAAAATTACCTCCATAATGATAAAACTGACATTTTATAATGAGGAGAGTGTCCAATTCCATCACATGGAAGAAACTGTAATTAAAGCAAGTGAAATATATAAGTGTAAGCCAGATGTCACATCCATGGCCTTCATCTGATAATGTAAATTCAGATGTGAATCCTAACTTTTTAAAGGAGCATTGGCAATTTTAGCCCAGATTGCTTATTACTGTAAATATTTAACTGTTGTTTTGTATTGGAGCAATGTGGATTTTAGGAACACACATCTCCAAGATTCCAATTTCCAAATTCCAATTCAATATCCAATTCAATATTCAATTTAATGAAATTAAGTTGGCTTCTCCCATAAAAGACCAGACACAAAATCTGGATTCAGGTTAGGATTTTAATATCTCCTCCAAATTTTGCACATCATGATCTTGCATGGAGACTCATATTCAGCTTTTCATACTATTTAGCATTTCTGTTAAAATTGCGTCTTGTGTTTCCTCCATTATCATCTTCTGAATTACAATACCTGTTGATTATTTATTTATCTTTGGTTTACCCACTGTAATTCTTTTGGAAAGAAGACAAGATATTGACAGGTTGGTTGGTTATCTTTGAATTAATATTTTAGAATTTGTTTTATTTCTGATGCTTCATTACTACAACATGCTTAAATTGATTTGTTCAGTATTGCAGCATAGTTTCTGTATTTGTCTTAATAAAGCACCAGAAATGCCAGCAAAGGCTAACACATTTGTAGATGTTCAAAGGGTGCTATTTACATGGTAACAATGAGCTATTGGCTGTGCTGGTTTATTTCAACATATACAGCACATACTTATCACATATTACATATTTATCATACATTATCACATCCTTACACTATAGCAAAACAATTACTTATATACAAACAGAATCAACTGAAAGACATATCTGATCATCCTTTTTCACACTGCATAGAACCTCTTGAAGTTGCTTTACATCAGGACTTCATAAAGAATTGGCCCTAAGGAAAAGATACATACCATTTTCAATTCCTTCTTAGGTTACCTATTATCTGAATACAATCTAAAGTCAACAAAGGCAACAAATAGACTTTTTGGACTTAAAATACTTCATGTTAGTATGACTGTAGTGACTTGCATTACAGTCTGCAGTGAGGCAAGTTGTCTACTGTTCTACTTGTCTTCTCTGAATTAGTGAAGGCTTACTTCCCATAGTACTACAAAGTAATTTATCAAGATGCTGTAGCTAGTATTGCTTTTTCCGAAAAGATACAGCAGTATCACAAAAGGGAAATAAAATGGAAAAGAAACCCACTACATATAAGAGAATAAACCATCGTATTTCCAGTACTTATTTCAAAATAAGGTAGCTCTTACCTGTAAAAATTTGTATTTTACTTGTGTATCTGCTTTTGTGCAATTTTAGTATTTTATATTTATTCAAGCTCTACAAAAGATATGAGCAGCTAAAAGAAATGGACAAAGATATTCCTTCTAGAAAACAAAAATTTATACTCTTTATGAAATGCATCTTCAAGTTTTCCAGTTCCACATTTATGATTTTCAAATGTATTATTTATAATATCTCAAATGTATTTATAAAGTTTATTTCAAACATTTTTTTTTCTTTTTTTCTTTGCTTTATCTTCTAAATAGACAGATGATAACATATTCTCTTCACATCAATTTAGTTTTTTCTTCTCTTCCTTGAATGGCCTTAAGCAATACTCTGTTGAAAAAGATAATTTTTGAACAGTCATCAGCTCATTTCCCTTCTCTTCCTTTAAGAGTTTTTAATCAATATATGCAATTCCTTGTGTAACAATGGCACTTGCAGTTATAAAAGGAACCTCATTCTGGATTATCAATTTTTGCTTTAGAATCTGACCAGGGAGAAATAATTCCAGCCAACGATGTTCTTTGCTGAATACTTTATAAACTTTGTGTACTACCATTCTGCTCAGTAAAGCCACCAAGTTTAACCCACAGCACAGCAGAACCGTGTGCTGCACAAAGAGAGAGAAAAACTCTCTTCCTCTACCTCAGAGCAATCTCACAAGCCCCACATTAACTCCTAATAGCTGCCAACAGCCCAAAGGGGCAGAACCACAAGGAAGGATGCTTTCAGCCACATCCTCTTCACAGGAACAAGGATGATGGAGGATGCTAAATGCTGACCTTGCAGTGTGAAAAGAACTGCAGGTCAAAACAGCAGTTTTCCCCGGCTTTGACATGCCATCTGAAAGACTTTTTTTCCAAGACAAAAGCACGCATGGAAGCTCTAGAGATTCACCCCAGCCCATCATTTCTCAGTGGTACTGAATTCAAAGTTCATATCCAGAGCTGCCGCTCTTTCTATGGAGATTAGGAAGCTGCAGGTTAACACCACTGTACGCCATTGATTGGATTTGTAAGGGCTCTTTTAGCATCCTGCTCTCTTCAAAAGGAAGCTGCAACCCTCCAGATTAGAGCTACTAAAGTGTCATTACTTTATGAAGAGCTTTCTGATAAAGTCCACCCAGGTGAAACCTTAAGTGGACTGGTTAAAATATATAAAGGCAGAAGATGTATATCCCATTTCCTTAGACGCATTCAACACTCATCACTAATTTTTCAGAAGTATGAGTAATACCAGTTTTGAGCATGGATTTATGAAAGCATGGGTTGATCCTTCCCTTGAGGAATATTTGCCCAAGATAGCAAGGACCATGTGGCAGCACTTCAATCGTTCCCTGATGCAAAATAAATTAGAGTTCAGAAAGCTAATTCCCTCACTGTTTGGGTTACTTTTCAAAGTGTCTGTTATGTTCTAAATACTAAAACTTGGATCCAATCCAGGTTGTACCTTCTGGGCCTTGAATTACAAAGCAGTCAAGCTCTAGCTTCCCTCAAAAGTCAGCTTACAACTCTGATATACAAACAACCCAAAAGAGAACAGTACACTTCAAAAAAGCATAATTAAAAAATGAAAAATCAATCCAACAACAACAAAACCACAAACAACCCCCCCCCCAATCAACCACAGAAGCCTTTGGCAGCTTTTAAATATTCTGCCATGCTATGTAACATTTAGAGAAACAGCGATTTATTTCAAATTTGGACTTTTCTCTTGCCTCTTTTCTAAGCTGCCTTGTTTGCATGCTACAGTAGTAGAGAGCTGGCTCTTACAAGTGTCATCCGGTCACTCATAGGGAAGAAAAAACCTGGGAAACTTTTCTCCATGTTTTGTTATCTCAAACATAGAAAATACAAATCCCTTAACTATAATGGGATTTGAGCTGCACAAAGTAAGATTATACTTTGTTTCTTGTAAGATCTATGAATGACTGCAACACATTACAATGTCTGTCTATATGCTTACATTAACACATACCTCTCAAACACAGAGAAATGCAAAAATAAAAGCAATACATGACAACAGCAACCTTTCTTTCTTTTTCTATGATGTTTTCAGCGATATCTCTGCCGTGGTTGAAGTTCAGCCGGTAACACCACTCCCCTGTTTCTCCCTCAGGCAGGATGAGGAGGAGAATCAGAAGAGTATGAATCCCATAGGTTGAGATAAAAACAGTTTAATAACTAAAGTACAGTACACTACTACTAGTGATAGTAATAGTAGTAATAATAATGACAACAACAACAACTATAATAGTAAGGGAAATAACAAGGGGGGAGAATATAAAACTATAAAGAGGAAAGGGAAAAAAAACCACAATAAATACAAGTGATGCCCAATACAACTGTTCAGCACCCGCTGACAGATACCCAGACTGACCTGAGCAGCTATGTGGACCTTCTGGATGACTCTCTCCAGTTTCTATCCTGGGCATGACGTGCTGTGGTATGGAATACCCCTTTGGGTAGTTTGGATCAGGTGTCCTGTCTCTGTTTTCCCCCAGCCTCCCATGCTCCTCCTCACTGGCAGAGCATGAGACTTAAAAGGCCTTGTTCAGGGTAAGTGGTACTGAGCAATAACTAAAACGTCAGTTTGTTATTAATATTGTTCTCAGACTAAAGCCAAAACACTGTACAGCTACTAAAAAGAAAATTATCTCAGTTGAAACCAGAACAACCTCAAATCTGTTCATCTAAAGTATGGAATTCATGATATGTTTAAACTTGTAAGTAAGATTAAAACTTAAATCAATTTCAGTAGATGTGCAGTAATTATCATTATGACCACATGAAGAGTGCTAAAACGAGCACTTGCTATTCTGCGCACCTACACAACTTCTTTCTTTGTACAACACATTTTATTAAATCCTTGATTCAACCTTCTGATCTTTGCAGTTATAAATCTTTAAGCAAGCCACAGAAAAAAAGTCATCCAGAATTTAATTAGTCAAGATGTTTAAACATAAAATACAGTAACATAGTTCAGAGTTTGTAACACCTTCAAACTTAAAACATGGAATTCAGCAAAGATTGATTCTTTGTTTTCCTTGCTGTTGACAGAAAGCTAGCTGGGTTGCTGTTTATTTTATGTAATGGTAACATAATTGCCTTTTTTTTTTTTTTTTTTTTTTAGAAAAAAGGCATCTCAAAATCAACAAAATGTGAAGCTGCAACAAAAGGGAATTAAACATAGATAAGCCTGAAGAGGACCTAGGAAAATTTATAATTTATGTAAAGAGTAAATGAGCTACAAACACACACGCTAACTGCTCCCAGGTCTAATGAATGAACTCAGCGCCTTCTTGCTGCATTGCCTTTTCAGAAGCTCTTTTCATTCTCACAGCATAGGTACCACTTCTCACAGTACAACAAACTTGGGCTCAAGTCCTGGCTGACATTCCAGCCCCCAACTCACATGGGTGTTATAAAACCCGATCCCCACTCTTTCCTGTTCAGGGACTGGGGGTCTGTCCCATCTGGCGCTCAGCAGCCCCTGGAGCCCAAGGTTGACTGCAGCACAGACAACCTGCCCTTACCATGGGCCCCCACACCAGGCTGCGGCACAGCACTGCCTGAGCAAGAAGAAAGAGTTTGGGTCACCCAGCAGATACAGATCAGTCTTTGTTACCCTTCCCATCCACTCCACACAATGTACAGAGCAGAGTCCCTTTGCCTCACGTGCTTTTGCTGAAACCTGTCTTAAATCCCACAACGTGGGGGTTATTTTTTGAAGAGAGGAGGGAATTAGGAACTGACAATTACCATATTTACCATCCCTCCCCCACCAAGAAGAAACCAGAGCTTATGATATGCTTTCTTAGGGGAAGGAGATAGGGGATAAAAGAAGGAAAAAAAAAAAAAAAAAGGAAAGAAAAAGAGTCCATGAAAATAGACACAGAAATCGATATAAAACCAGAATCTTTGACACACATATACTAGACCCCGTGCAGCTCTGTAATAACAATATTCTCTATTTCTGATTGTTCCTCTTTCCCTTGGTACTCAATCTGAAAGTCCAATTTGCCAGAATAATATATCTGGTGTGAGAGACAATTTCTACAACTGAAGCAACTGTTTCTTAGCAACCAGAAATGCTCTAGGAACATGTTTCATTTCTCCCCATACCCACTGAGATGCAGAATAATTGTCAAGATAATTATAACACATTTGTGATGATATACATAGTTTTTAAATAATTATTTATAGAACTACTCAATAAAATGAAGGTTAATTTACCACTGCACCAGGACCCACACTCCATTTCTAGATAGCCACTAGTAATCAGAATGCATTATAGTTAGAGTTGGATAGGGTTGCAGATTTCATTCCCAGTAAACACATCGATATTTTTTTATTTGTATCACTGTAATAGTGAGAGATATCCTTGACTTCTTCCTCTTGCCTCCTCCCCCAGGTCACAGTGCTGTTGTACTAGGTGCTGCACACAGAAATGAAGAATGTTACCCAAAAAATACGACTACAGAAATTCACAAGCCATACAAAGCACAGGGGAAGGAGTGTTCTCCTTCTCAGCTTACAGAGGGGGAAACTAAGCAAGAGCTAAGGGCCAGAAAACAAGTGCTCTCAAACACAAATTTAACAGGTGGTTTAGGAAACTTCATAGTTTCAGTTCTGGCTGTTGGAGACAACCCATACTGTGTTCCTCAGCCACATACTGTAGCCAGGGGCATGCAGCTGAGCACCTCTTCTGTATCTCCTATTGCCCTAGGACACTGTAAGATGATTTTAGGCCAGGTTGCTACTCCTTCCTTTGCTCTGGTGGAAGGACCCTCATCCTTTCCCTACCCCTTCCAACCAGCTGGCTGTGTGGTAAACTGATTCAAGGAACTGATCTGGCAGACTGCTACAGCACAAGAGGGCAAATATATTGACAGGTTGGCAAGGTGATCTAATGCACTGCAAAATTAATACTGACACAGAGGTGAGGCTGGAATACCTCATAGGAGGAGAATGAGAAGACAGGTCCACCTCTTTTCATATCAACCCAGTTTCATAGTTTAAACATGTTACGGAACTTTAGCTCTGCAGAGGAAACCTTGTACTCTCAAGTGCTGCAATCGCTAGCTTTTAGGTGCTTGTAATTACACATCTGCCATATCAGTAGTTGAGACCCCTTTTAAATAAAATCATCTCAGGTGACAGAGTAGCTAGCACTTCTACTGGTGCTAGCTTCTGACTTCTCTGGTCATATGGCTCTTCAATGCTAAAGCCAGTATAAAAAGAGCATCCTATCATTTATTTCCCCAGTTCCCCCCAAATAAAAAATAAAAAAAAAAAATTAAAAAAAGAATAGAAAAAACCAGAAGATACTAAACTTAAAAGACTCACAAACAGCCATTAGTAGTGGCTATGATGAAGCTGACGTTAACATATGAGAAAAAAATGTATTTCCTACTATCAAAACACTGAAGATAGGGATTGCATTACTAACCTACAGCTGTGAAGAGTTGTTAAAATCCAGGAGATTTATCTGCACAAAGGTGCTTTATTGTCAAAACTCACAGAGCAGGATCTCCTTACTGTGACAGGAATGGTTCCTGATGCCAATGTTTGCTTGTTTTAAGCCAGTGCAAGTCTCCAGGATTAAACTAATATAAAGAACACTCACCCTCAGTCTGCAGGATATTTACTTTTTTTGGTTCATATGATACTCTTCACATTGCCTATGAAAGACAAAAACCTTTGAAAGTGTCATTGCATCAGTATTATTTGCTTAAAGAAAATTGGTTGACTTTCACATTTCGATCATTTTCACTGCCTTCTGTCTCCCAAACACTTCTAGTATGACTGGCTCCCAAAACAGTATTACTGCATTACAGTTTTTCTCTAGTTTATGTGCCGAAAGGGCCTTGGGCTCTCGTCTCCCAGGTAGCTGTAATATCCTTTTGTAAACCTTCCATGAATGATTATGGTAAATCTTGCTTGCAGCAGTTTCTATTCCCTCTAGCATTATTTCCACACACCTGTCTGTGCTTTTCTTTTTTTCTGATTTTTAGTTCCCTGTTTTATCATAGACCTTACAGCCTAACAGGCTGTCACAATACACTTCTTTTCCCCCGCTATTTCTCAGTGTCAGTGAAGCAGTATGATTTTCGAACCTCCTAAGTAATTTTTGTGCTAGAAACATCAGTACTAAGCATCCACAAAAATCAAAATCACATAAGTAAAATCATTTTAGAAACAGCTTTGGTGGTGCTATTCATCTGAATTGCACTCAAAAAATGTAACTATTGTTCTTCCTTTCATTGAATACCTATAATAAAGCCAGCATCTCAAATGCTGAAGCAAAATTCATGCCCAGGTTAAGATCAAGCTTTAAAAACATTAAAAACTACTTTACAAGGCTAATAGTGTTTATCTTTCAAATGCTTGTGTTAAGCGGAAAACAATCTAAATAGTTTAACTCAGCACATATAGATACAAATGTAATACTATTGTGCTGGCTGAAAACTGGCATGCAATATCTGTATTCAAGACTTTGGGGAAGGTGGGGAAGAGACAGCAGACTTGAATATCTCTACTAGGTACTAATGAAGTATAGGATCTTTCTGAGCTGAGTTGGGTTTATAGTAATAGCAGATTCAGTAGGGACACAGCTCCATACCACAGCTGGGGAGCCTGATCCCATTCTTCAGAAAATTGTGACTAAAACCAGACCAAAATCCTTAACTAGCTTCTAATGTTCAGATTCAGTAAAGAGACAAAGGATGCTGGCTGTTTGTTCAGCCATGGGATGAGTCTTGTACGTAACAACATTTATGTAAGTAAGTGATGCACGTAGAGGAATCACTTTAAATACATGTGAAAACAATCACTTCTAGAATGGAACACAGCACCTGTTTAACATCAGGCATCACTGCTTAAAAACACTTTTGGTTGAAAAGTGAAAATTACCTTCCACACTCAAAACACTTCCTGGATTATCTGGGTGAGGAGTGACTGGATTTTAGCTGAGAGTTCCAGATTAAATATTAAGTCTTCTGAAATCAGGCACAGGAAAACAAGAATGATACTCAAACAATAATTGAGAGCTCAAGTAGTAAATAAATAAGGACTTTGGTTATTAGCTACTGTTGTGGTTTAAGCCATAAATCAGCCACGCAGTTTGTTCACTCACTT
This sequence comes from Psilopsiagon aymara, assembly GCA_024733675.1. Taxonomy (NCBI): domain Eukaryota; kingdom Metazoa; phylum Chordata; class Aves; order Psittaciformes; family Psittacidae; genus Psilopsiagon; species Psilopsiagon aymara. Next base: position 23 of record JANRGW010026161.1, on the reverse strand, counting down.
CCCCCTTTTTCTTCCCTCTGCTC
>JANRGW010026157.1:86445-118328 GCA_024733675.1 Psilopsiagon aymara | reverse complement strand
AACTTCATCAGGTTGGCATCAGCCCACCTCACAAGCATGTCAAGGTCCCTCTGGATGGCATTCCTTTCCTCCAGCATTATCGACCGAACCACCCAGCTTGGTGTCATCGTCAAACTTGCTGAGGGCACACTCAATCCCACTGTCCATGTCACCAACAAAGACGTTAAACAAGACCGGTCCCAACAGCGATCCCTGAGGGACACCACTCATTACTGGCCTCCAGCTCGACATTGAGCCATTGAGCACAACTCTTTGCGTGCGGCCATCCAGCCAGTTCTTTATCAAATTGATGTCTCTCCAATTTAGAGATCTTAATCTTTTAGCCACTGGACAAAGCCTGTAAACACTAGCTCAGATAAATAGCAAAAATATTTTTATTTGAAGCTAAACAGAAAGAAGCAGGAGAATAAAATGCCTTTATTTAAAGTTTATGTATATACAACCATATTTACATAGATCTGTTAAGCAGTTGTTTCTTAAATGTAGCCCTCATGGAACCCTTTCACAAGCGTTCTTCCAGTCACCAGACTACTGATAGCAGTCCTCTGAGAATGAATTTTCAAAAGCTTTGCATCCACCTTGCAAAACTTTATTATGAAAAATTTTCATGTAAACCACAACCAGAAGTCTGTTGAATTCCAAACATCTGACTGACCCAATCTATACCCTGCGCCATCCTAGGGGAAAAAAAAAAAAAAAATAATAATATTATGAGTTTGTTCTGAGTGAATTGTTCTTGAAAGGTCCATGATCTAACTTCTCTGTTTTCCTAACATCTTCATTTAGGATGCTTACAAGTATTTGGAGTCTTTCTTCCATTGCTTTTTGGATGTTTGTCCTGGGAGTTCAATCTGCACTGATAGATTTATGGGGTTTAGCCGGTCTTTCTTCCTTATTTGTAAATATATTACCTGGCAGTCCTTCTGTGGTTATTTAGCATTTGTGTTTTAAGATTCCTTTAGAGAGGTGTTTTGGGTTCCTTAAGTACATTAACAAAAAACTCCTCAGATACAGCTAGCTGAAAACATCTAATTTATCTGAACTACTCTATAACCTGTTTTCTTCCTCCATACTTCAGGCTGAAGCCTTTTCCGTCTTGCTAGTATTCACTTCTTTAGCCACGTGAACATGGCTGGAATTTCTAATAAAGCAGTAATATTTACTCCTATGTTCTTTTCATTGGCACATCTTCCCTTATAAGTGTATTTTTCAAGCACTAACATTATTTCCACCTTTGTATAGTCTCCCTAGCTCAATAGGAATTCCTCAGTGTAAGAAATTTTTTGCTTCCTTGTTTTTTACTTAGAGTTTGAGTTGACTTTACCAGGTCTATGCCAATAGCAAAGTAGATGACATCCCTGACTACGACATAAACTTGTGCTTCTTGTCCTTCCAGATGACATCTTTACACTAAGAAAAAATAACCCAAACACATCTCATATGATCTTCATTTTCAGATGGGTCTCTAAAGCCACCATCATCATATCACTGTCTACTAGTACCTTAATTTTCTTGACAGATTTCCACTTCCCCCTACCCATCTTCTCCAAAGGTGTAAACTCATACTTGAATTCTTAAGCTGCAGCATCCCTTTTCTTTGCATGTTCTTTGTTTAAATGTTGTCATTCATGTAGGCTGCATGCTACAGACAGGATTAAGCAAAGTATGATAGAACATGCCTACCTTTAAGCATATATTGCCATGCTTTACTGAATCAAAGCTAAAATTATGAATCAGGTTTAATTTCCTCTTGATGATATTCCAACTGTTGTGGAGGTAAGTTTCCCTCAAAAATGAATTAGTTTATTGTCCATAAACATGCAAGATATTTCAAAACTATTCTCAAGTTGATCACCGGCTCATTCTACTTAAATGCTTTTTAAAACATGGGACTAAACTTCACTGTTTTTTAAGTAGACTGATTACTCAGAATAATGCAGAGATTTTTAATGTGGCTCAGCTGCTTTTTAAATATTGAAAAAAGTTCAAAATTAAGCTAACACTTTTATAAATACAGTAACTGAACAATAGTCATTCCAGTGTTAAAAACATTATTCTGAAACATGTTTTTTTTAACAAGATATTTTTTTAGAGAAGTTATATTTGGATAGATTTAAAATGCTGAAGAAATCTGAAGTATTCACAGTGAATTTAGAATTTAATTAACCTCTATGTGGTACTGCAATTTTCAAAAGCAAATATGATTTTTTTTTTTTTTTATATGGTCACCAATGTATGATCTCCTGGATCTCACTTCATAATTAGCTGAAATCAGTGATGGCAGCAGCAGTGATGTCAGTACGAGTTTCTCCCCAATCCAGTGGGCTTTGGGTCTGGCCTCTTAATGATTTCCAGCTATAACCAACTGGATTTATAAGAGTTGCTGAAATTCCTAAAAAACAAGTTGGGCTATTTCTAAAGAAACTACACCCCTAAGCTTAGCTGATCCTTCCAGATATTAGAATGGGTAGCCTAATTACCTGTATTTATCCATTTTGAGTGATTGCTATCTAAATGCCAGCATGAAAAAAAACCAAAATGAGGCAAAACAAAACAAAGCAAAAACTCCCCAAACCAAACAAACCCCTAATGAAGCTGAATCTACAGGTCCAGGAAAGAACATTTTAGTTGTTAAAATTACTAGAGGAATAATATAGCCTGGGAAAGCTTGTGAAATGAATTATCCTTAGCTGCACTCATCCTTATGGCCTGATTCCAAAGCAAAGCACTTTCCTTTCATTCCCTGTAAGTATCTTTTCCTGTCATCCCCTGGTTTATTTTACTTTAGGGGCATGATCAGCTTTTATCTGCTTTTAAAGATCCATTTCTGACAGCAGGTAATGGCATTTGGAACCTTTAGCCTTCACTATCACTTTGGACTTTGTGCCATGAAATTGGTCTGTTGTTTTGGTTTTTTTTCCTTCTTAGTTTGCAGATTGTGAAAGCTGATGCATCAGCCTCCTTGATATTTCCCATTGGGCACCAAGAAATGACCAGGCAAAAATGCTGAGTCCAAATGAGATCAACACAGAGACAAAATATTCAACAATAGTGTTTTTTCCTCAACTTTTCATTATCTCTAATATCATATTGACTCTACAAAGCATGAAAGACTGACTCTCTCCAAAAACACTTTAACAATTGAAAGCTAAAGTTGTCTTTTACTATAGTTGGAGGACACCTTCTATAATTAGTTCAGTTGTTTTGCATACTGTGATGCCCAAGTTCAAGGGGGCAATGAATGATTCAGGGTGCTTGCAGGGCTGCTCAGCTGTGTTTCTCTGTATAATCCACTCAATTGATCCTGAATATAGATCCTGACTTTATCTATCATCTCCTTTACCCATGCTACTTAAGCTCTCTATCTGTTCATCAGCACCAGAATCTCCTGAATCACCTGCCTGGTTATACTTTGAGGTTGGTAGGCCACACGAGCAGATCATGTGCCATGTTCTGTGTCTCTGTAGGAGAGACAAGAAAAATTAGATTGAATCAATTAATGATTTCTTTGGAATATTAGATTTACATCATGAAATAAGGGATAATTTAATTAATACTTCATTTTAAGTTCATATTTTCCTATTTATTAAAGATTTTTTTAATTTTAATGTCTTCTTAAATTATAATCATCACAGCATAAAGTACTATGAAAAATAAATGCATTGATTGGAAATACATGGCATTTGATTAAATTTCTGATTTTTAATTGGTATTAAAGACAAGAGCATAATAACAATGAAGCGACTGTAATTATTAACTAGACTGAAGAAATTGGGGAATGAATATGAAATAACAGAAATTTAGCAAGTAAAATTTGCATACAGAAAATTTGCTAAAAGCATTTGATGTTTTCTGGGGTGCATTATTCTGGGGAAAATCTCTTAAATTTTAATATATATACACATGATAATGAAGAAAAGGTTTAGAAGTTTTCAGAAGTTATTGGAAAAATTCCTTTGACATGCCATGAGCCTAAGTCTGAGTAGATGAACCTCTTTATAAAGGAGGGCTTTTAGAGAGATACATCTCAAGTTGTCTGAAATAGGCTGCTGTCAGGCAGGTTCCAAAAGAGTCACTACTGAAATCGTGTACAGTGAGCAGAGCATACTTGCTAGAGTTAAGTGTCTGTTTAAAATCTGTAATATCAACTTCACTGTGCGGTGAAGCATCTCTATGAAAGTTAAGCAGAAGAGATTGTCATTGTGACTACTGCAGCACAATGCAGAAATCCTAGTGATTCACACAGTAGTATAAAACCTCATCAGCAAGATTGAAAAATCTTGTACAAGATAAGCTATAAGCCTACAAGAAAACTTATTTGTGTGAGTTAAAATAGGAATAATGTGAAAACAATAAGTTAGTAAGCAAAGTGGCTGCCTCCTGATACCTAATATGTCTTCCGGGGGGAAGGTGTGTGGCAAATTGAACAAGGGGGGTTATTTTGAACCTAGGAATCTTTGAAATTGAAAAACAGGAAAGTTTTTGTTTTCCAGAAATGTTAAATACTCACCTGGAGTTTCACTAATGTGCAGAACTTGGGAAACATCATGCTGTGCCTTTTTTACTCTGAATTTACTGAATAAGAATGCGTCTTGAAAAATCTGAAGCTTCCTGTAAAATTGCACTATTATAGTATCCTCAGCTTTTCTATTCTGCATAAAGTTTCTGGTCCTGAATTCTCATCTGGTGTTTTTAGAGGAACACAGTCCAAGAATAGGGCTGAATTTTTATAAGAGTTCAATCTTTTTTAAGTATGAATATGACATATGTCGGGTCCTGTGTGAAGTTTGAAAACAGGTTATGCTGTTGATTAATATAGCAATAGTTTTCTGTTTGAGATCTAAGGGGATTCTAGCCTGTGAAAAGATGAGTGGAGTACAACTGACTGCTAGCAGTCTTCCTCCCTCTTTTGTATCCTACATAACTTAACGTGTTTCTATTCATTCCCACTGTCTGTCAGTATCCATATCCACACTTTTCATGAAGTTTCGGGCTAAGAAGTGTGCCATCATTTTGGCTTTAGGTCATTAAAGTGAGTTGTAAAACATACAGAGAAGGAGTTTCACCTATGGGTTGATTTTTATTTTTTAATGTTTTTTGGCCTCTAAAGCCCCTAACACATGGTAGGTGTAGTTGGCTGTGCTTTAGACAGGCTCTTATTTTAATCCAAATTTTAAATTTTTATAACAAGATGTTATCTGCCTATGAGAAAAGGTTTTCAAAGGTTGAATAAATATCTTCTTAAAAAAAAAAAGGCATGGGGAACACTTGTTTGTGCTATCCTGTAGGACCTCCTACTCATCCACTCTTTACTGAGAACATATGTAACAGCATGACCTATAATGTTCAAGTTTTCCTGGGGGACACCCTAGCTGCCTTTCCAAGGAGGCATTCAGAGCCCAAACCAATAACCTCTAGCATATCACTGATAGCTCCCTGAACCCTTTCAAGTAAGCCCCGTGTGGACTAAAGAATTTAGGAAGAACAGTAGAAAGACTGTAAGTTTTGTGTTTTCTAGCAAAAGTTTGAGCTACAGGTTATATCCTTTTCTTACATTAAAAATCCATAATAAAGATATGCATTATTATTTAGAAGATTTCAAAAGGCTAGAGACAAATACCTATTTCCTTACATAAAAAAAAAAAAAAAATCAGTACAATTTTAACAAAGTGCAAGACTCGCTCATCTCTGTATGTGCTGTTTCTGACTCATAAAATCAACTTTCCAGCATATCATACCTAACTATAATGGCTCACTTTCAAAGAGACATATCTCTCTCTTCTGTTTTTTTTTTAAATTAAATTTGCTCCAGAGTTGTACAGTAAAATGCCTCAGTGCTCTTCTCCTCATTGGCTAACTTATGGCTAAGTTTGCAAGTGCTTTACTTATTAAAATTTGGTGATAGGCTTTATTCCTGTGCATTACTTGTTTTCTTTACTTGAAACATTTTAAAAGAGAAAACATGCAACATGAAGCCAGTGCGACCTTTTCATTATGTCCGATTGTCTTCCTTCCTTTGGTTGATGACATCAAAATCAGTCCTGAGTAAGTGGGTAGAATTTACTCACACAACATTGGCTGGTTTTTCATGTCAAGCTATTCAATCACCTTTATTTAGCCTTTCCCTTCCTTCTATAAGTAATAATATTTCTTCCAGTGTGAGCTCTGAACTGTGCAGTTTCTTCTGTGAAGACCTTGACCACTTTCCCTTGATTTTAATTTTCCCTCTTTTAGCTGGTTTTACTGACAAATTTTGTAGTTATGTTTTATTCAGACATCTACTTTTTTCGTTCTCACTAGAATTATTATCATTTGTATTCAAGAGTGTACGCAACTAAAAAAAAATATCCAGAAGAACAAACATTCAGTATCAAGATCAGTCACTATCTTGAAGATGCAGATGGCTCCCTTTCATTTTCTTGCGTTTATTTTTTTGTGGATCAAATTACATCCTGAAAAGAAGGATGTTAGATGTAGCCAAGCATTTGCTACTCATTGTCTGAGATTAGAGTTGCTTGCTTTTATTATGGTAATGTCTTGAGATCTTATGAGTGAGGTGCTATCTCACAATATGCTTTGTCTGCTGTGATGTCCAAGATCACAAAATAACTTCTATTCAACTTTTTTGTTTAGTGTCTGTGAGGCTTAAGGACATATTTGCAGATAGGTGTGAGCTTGTGTGCTCTTCTAAATCAAGATCTTAGGCTCTGCTGGAGCGACCTCATCCATGCAGGGGGGCTGGAACTGGATGATCTTAAGGTCCTTTCCAACCCTAACTATTCTACGATTCTACATAGGTACATAGTGTCATTGTCATGGCCACACAGTTTTCTGCTGACAGCAAATGTGATTAAATGGTGAAGTCTGCTGAAAAATTATATTGTGTATCTGTGTAGGCAGATAACTTGTTCTTAATTCATTTGAAATGACATATGTATGTTCAAGAAAGAAAGGCGTGTCTCTATAATCCTAATAAATAGTGGGTAATGTTTGAGTAGATACTGGATTTTACTAAGTAAAAATATATTTGAATGGACTTTTAATTAATACTTTAAATATATACTTTTGTTATTATTTTAAGTATATATAATTTTAATGATTTACTTCTTCGTATGTATTCTGTGTATGGATATATAAAACTATTCCCACACAACCTTAGTGAAGTGTTTTATAACCCAACATTACAACTGTTAAGAACTTACTTATTGACAAAAAGTGAGGCCTATCCCACAATGGATGGCACAGGTATTTTTCAGGAAAAAAGGCGGTGTAGCTTTTTCTGCTCTCTCAGTTGAGTATGCACTCAGAGTCAGAAAGATCTGGTGTTTTTTCATTCTGTGTTCGTTGAGTAATTTTTTCTTAGTTGTAGTTAGTCACCTAAAGTTAGCTTCAAATTTTGCATCCTCTAAGTTTAAGTTATCAATACTTCAAAGTAAAGGTTTTACCAAGAGGACCTGGGGGTGCAGAAGATAAAAAATACTTTAGTCTAGATTCATTTAAATCCACTTTAATAAATAGATGCTCTTCTCACAGCTGATTATTGCCTAAGGAAGACAGTAAACAATTCAGGTATCTGAAAAGAGAGTCAATGCATTGAAGTAAACAAGCCCTAAAAAGGACTGTTACAACTGTGTTCTTAGCATTATTCAATTACTCTGCTCATAATGACAGAGATGCAATCAAATTTCTGCCTGATATTAAAGGGGAATGAAAAAAAAAAATCGACTCATTTATACCTTGTAAAATTCCACAACAATAAAACTAAAATAAGAAAAGAAAATCCAGTGCATTCTTTCTACTCTATTAAATAAGCTGAAATGATTGAATTTTCTCCCAGAAAATTGTTCAGTAGAATAAAAAAATATACCTTTCTATGAAAAAGAAACTCTAGTGAAAGAATATGCCACATGAGAAGAAGCCTTCAAACAGTATAGCAATTTCTTGCAGCTTGGTTTAATAATAGAGGGGATATGATTCCTCCTTTGGTGCAGTAATGGGAATACAACCCTAAATTCAGAGCTTGTAAAAGCCCTGCTTTTTTTTTCAGATGGAACAAGAATGCCACATCCCCTTGATGAAAGATAGTGCTGAGAGCTACAGACTTGGCAAAGAATTCTAACTGAGAAGCACTTATTTAAGAATGCAGCAACGTGATACCCTCTCTTGTGGCTCAGTCCACCCAGAGGCGGCTTCTACATGACTTGTTATTCTCCACTCTGTCCCAGGCTGAGTAGCTTATAGCAGTTTTTCCAGTCTCCTATTCCCTCACATCCCATCCCTAATAAAGGTTATTTCCAAAAGCCTTTCTAAATAGCATAACAAACAGAAGTTCCTTACTATAAGAACGGCAGCTACAATAATGTCATTAACTTTTAGTCTGTACCTCCACTGCACTGCACTCAGAAGTCAGCTGCTGCTAACCAACACAGTAATAGAAGGCGATGAAAGTGCTTTCTGTTCTTCACCAGCTGTGCTAATGTAAGGATATTTCTAGTTGCAAATACTTCACTAGCTAAAATTATCTTCACCTCTCCCATTCTCTCAGTAGTGCATACTGGCCTGTGTGAAAAATTTTTAACTAACCCCCTCTAGTTTTTGTCTGAGCATTTTGTTGTAAGGTTGAGGGGTTTAATATTGTTTTTTATTGGTTTTTAATTGGTCTTAATTAAGGTTTGTGGATTTTAATATTGTCTTGATGGTGAAATCAACATTTTAGCTTATGACTTCCCATAAAATAGATTTTGAGCTTGGTGATTGCACTAGCTTGTGGTGTGTAGATTTTACATTAATAAAAGTGACCATGAATTCTTAGGAATAGATGATTTTTCCTCAGATTCTTACTCATTCAGACAAGGAAAGAGGAAATATTTGGCTGCAGTCTATTTTAAAGATGTATTTACAAAACTAGGGTTAATATTATATTTTTTATTGTGTTCTGCATTCCATTTTCCTGAATGTTATTGAGATTATGTTGAATTCTCTTTGAGTTCATTTGTCTTCAGAGGCTGAAACTGTCTTCTGTGTTATCATATCATATCATATCATATCCTGCAAGCCTCACAACACTCTGTATTAGGATGGAAAGTTTATTGCAACCAGTTATAAACCAGTTACTACCTGTAACTGTGAACAAGACCTTACAGAACTGCCTTTCTTTGCTGCACTTTTGCTCAGCTGAACTTTGCTGAATTTGCTTTGCTGAGCTTTGCTGAAGATTTGCCCAGCACAATCTGGTTTTTTTTCTCAGAGAAAGCAAAATACAAAGTCTTTTTGTTGGATATTATGAGTGAATATGTGAAGTTTTATTAACACGTGAAATGCCTTTAAAGTGTTTCAGCTTTTTTGTCTCCAAAATTGGAGAATACATTTCCATTAATATTAAGAGCTGGAATATCTTATATTCTATTGTATACCTTATTCCATAAAGTAAATAAGATAGAGACCTTTTTTTCTGTTCTCATATGGATTTACCAGAAAGAGGATTAGGTAGACTTTGTGTACCATCATAATATTCATGTCTTCAGACTACTGTGACATGTTTTCATTATCCAGCTGAAACTGTATACATGTTGTAACCTATACTGGTAAAATTCCTTTCAGAATTGTTAAAAATGCATCTCTACATGCAGTCATGGTAAGTTTTATTTAGACCATATTTCTGGATTCTTGTAGAGAATAGGACATAGATTCTTCCTTCATCCACAATATTAAGATTCACGTCTCAAACCTTTTCCTCTCACAAAAGGAGAGCGTATGAACTTTCAAAACTTTTTTGAAGATAAATGAGCATTCTTTTGTTAAAGAAATTTTTTTAATCTGAGCAAGTGTGATTAATAATTGTTTTCTTACAGATATTGTATTGTGTTAATTGCATTGTGTTAGTTGAAGCCCTAATGTCTAATTCAAAACTAAATTGTCTAAATAACTATTTTAAGGAAGTATGCTCTCCTGTTTCATTCAAGGTATACAGAGCTAAGGCTACAGAAATGGGAGATCTCCTGGAGAAGAAATTTGACCCAGGGAGGTATATGCTTTTTTCTTTTCCTTCCTTCCTCCCACCTTCCCTTCCTTCCTTCCTTCCTTCCTTCCTTCCTTCCTTCCTTCCTTCCTTCCTTCCTTCCTTCCTTCCTTTTTCTTTCTTTTTCTTTCTTCCTCTTCTTTCCTTGCCTTGCTTGCCTGCCTTTCTTCCTTTCAAAATATATAATTTGTGTAGTCTTGGACATTTTTAAATTTTAAAATCATGCAACTCTTTATTGTTTTTACTAAAAGTGTTTACTCTTAGATGTTTCCTTGAAAAAAACGAATTATTTCATGTGAATTAGCAAAGAACGCTTCAAGTACCAAGTAAAGCAATTAAACAGAGTTAGACTTGTGAATACAAGAATATGCTATTATTTTTTGTAAAATGCAAAAATAATTTTCTAAATTTTTCTCACTGTCCACTTTGGCTGAGTACAAAAAGGAAAAAGAAAAGAGCTTAGAGATGAACAAAAAGGGACAGTGGCAGAGGGAACCTAGTCCAGAAATAAGTCTTTTTCAGTATAGAGTCTTAAAAAGTACACATAAAAATTTCAGAGCTTATTGAAGGTGAAATAATTTTAAGTAGCACAGCAAAAAATTTTCACACAAAATGTCAAGTCTGGCAGAGTCTGCAACTTCAGAAGCAGACATACTCATTAGAATTAATACAGTTTGCAAATAAAGAGTATCTGAAGCACTTCAACCATCTGGTTTTCAGATGTTACTGATATTTGGTAATGTTTGGTTATTTTCTCTATGTTGCCTTTTGCTTGCACATCATGGAAACTATTTAGAGCTTATTTAGAATAAGGCATATGGGAACATAAATTTCAGAAAACTCTAGTCCATTTTTCTGACCAAATCAGATCTAATACTCTGAAAATAGCTAAATATCTGGACTTATATTAACCATGATATGGGTCTTGGCCACCACTTTTTACTGCAGGTCCGGTAGGCTTTAGTGTAGAAGAGTGGAGAAATTTCTATCATGCAATCATTTTTATACTCTGGATAACTATATTCATCAAATATTATCATTGCTGTTCCACACTTCTTGTTACCTTATACAAAATACTGCAAAATAGAATAAGGAAGTAGATTGAGTGTCTTAGCATGTATAAGGGCCACAACATTAAGTACACAACAACAATCTTGTATCATACACCATTAGGTTAGGCTAACTGGAAGCAGGATAATCAGGAAATAGTGGAGATACCAGAAAGAGGTGAACTGCAGTTCTCCATAAGTAAAAAGGTCAGAATAAATTGCCTAACTGCAAAGTACCTCATGATTTACAGCCTATAAATTTATGAGTTTCCCTATATAGATTTAGGTAGTTTTAAATTAGTGCTTAAGATGATTACAGAAAGATCTGGCATGACAGTTTTGGTCTGACTGTGAGATTTGTTAATGCAGGAGTTCATATTTTCCTGAAATTTTTCAGAACTGAACTGTTAGTTGAGAATTCCCTCTGTAGGAGGTTAAAATTCCCTACTACCTGAGTTACCTGTTAAAGTAATAGCTTTCATCTTTTGGGGGTTTTCCTCTTTTTTACTTGTCATTTAGTAGCCAGAGTGTCACCGTCACCAATGTGTATTCTTCATATCACTGTATTAGATGTAATGATTATCATATCAACTTCATGGTTATTTATTTACTCAGTACATTACATCATCATATTAAGTAATGTTATTTTTATCTATTGTACTGGGTTTGGCTGAGGTGGAGTTAACTTTCTTCATAGCAGCCTGTATGGGTCAGTGTTTTGTATTTGCAGCTAAACCACTTCAGCTATTGCTGAGCAATGCTTGCACAGTGCCAGTTTTCTCTGTTTTTGCACTCTAACCCCACAGTGAGTAAGAGGAGGATCACTAAGAAATTAGGCAGGGACAAAGTCAGGCCAGCTGATACAGATTGGCCAGACAGATATTCCACGCTGTATAATACCAAGTTTAGCAATAAAAAATACTATAAGTACTTGTAACTAATCTTACTGGGGAGATATATGTGAACCTTTGCTGTATCGAGTTCTCCATAAGAAAGTTTAAAGGTAAACATGTTTCTTACTCTTCACTAAATCAAGATAATCCAAATTCTGTTGAAGGCTCAGGAAACATGTAAACTTGGGATCATTACTGGACTTGTATTCAAAAAAATAAAGCAACACAATACATGTGTATAAAGTAGGCTTCTAAAAAAAAACACAAAGCAACTTTGTCAGACCAGTGATACATCTATTGAGGTAATCTCAATAGGATAATCTAGCTCAATAGGAGATGACTCTTGGGAAGCATACAGAGAGACCTGGTTAGTACCAAATCTAATAACTTTAGTCACCCTCCCTTGTACCCCCCCTGAGTCTGCTCTGTTATTCTTCAGAAACAGAAAATCCAAACTGCAGAAGCTGCACTCAAGACGAGAATACCCCAAGGACTTTCAGTAGTGTTTTAAGTAAATTTTACTGATGCCCTCTTTATTGTTGCCATTAACCCCCCTAATAGTGCCCTCAATATTTTCTTTTCTCTCTTAGCCTCCACCATGACTGAATTGAAGGTTTCAGACAACTGCTAATAGCTCTCCCAGGGTCTTTTTCCTGAGTTATAACTGCTCCTCCCAGCTTTAGCAGTAAAAATGCTACTAATTATCCCATCTGTTTCGAAAGTATCTTATTTTCATGCCTTTTTAGAAAACAGTTTAGAAATAATTTTCAAACAAAAATATCTCTAAGTATTTTATTTTGTTTCACATAATTTCTAGCCAAAACAACTGAAATTACAAAATAGCAATGAGTGCCATTTTTAAGTCCATCATCCTTTTTTTATTCACCTTTTAGCAGTTTGTATAAATATTATAGTTTGTACAGTTGCATTATTGCACCATTTAGTAGTCATTTTACTAGATCACTTCACCCTGAAAAATTGCCCTTTCTCTTAGTATTTGGGTATTCATGTGATCACATGTACCTGCAGTGAAAATTGTTGTTCTGGAAGATTATGCTGTTTTCAGCCCCCATATGCTCTTTTTTGAAAACACTGGAAAGATGCATGTGATACCACAATTTGACTATAATTTATGACCTCCTTTTTCTCTTGGTTAAGCATGATCTCAAAGATTAATTTTCTAAGATAACAATGAATAAATATTATGGGAAGTGAGGGAGTGGGGAGGGAAAGATAATACATACTGGTACAAGCACAACATTAGTGCCCCCAAATCAAACTGTAGGCATATTGAAGATAGTCAGGTGATCGCTACAGTGTAGGAAAACTATTTAAGAAATAAGAAAAAAAAATAAGTAAAAAAGACTTAATTTTCATTCCTGTTCTTTCAGAAGGGCTCTTGTATCATGACTGTTTTTTTTTTTTCCTTCTGGAAAAAAAATAGAAACTTGAGCTTAATATTTGTTATAAAAGTTGTGGGAATCTTCTAATTCATCATTTCCAGATTCTGAATGTTACATCTGTGTTGCCCTACCTGCTAAATTGGCACTCTGACAAAATGTTGGACCTATCGGTCATTACTCCTCCAAAGCAGCCTTGGAGACCAGTTTCTAGCAGACTGTTCTAAAATGCTTTTTTCCCCAAGACAATAACTCCAGTAACTTTAAATATATATCTAGATTTTTTTATTTCTTTTTTCTTTTTCAGTTGGTAGTAACAGGAAAACTTGCAATACTGTTGTATGCAAAAAAAGATGCCTTAGAATATATGTACAACTCAATTTAATCTCCCAAATTAAGATTATTTTGTGACCAAAAATAGTTGAGTTTGCCATTTATAGTTTAAAGAATTGACAGAGGTATGAGAGAGGGAATTACATTCTTTTTTATCAACAGAATTACCAGCTTAGTTCCACTTCTGTAATCTTTCATCACTTCTATATGTAAATGAAGAAGAGGATCTCCAATCCGTTTGCAAGGCTAATACTTAATAAGACATATTTTTAAAGGTAAATTGATTCAAAGTATGTTCCTTATGAAAAATTGGGAAAAATCATGGGGTTTATAGACTGCATAATGATTACAGGTTTTTGATGTTTCTGTTGTAATAATTGACATCTTTGTTAGCTGGAAATGATGAAGTTCTTGTATAATTGCCTAGCAAAAGTAAGAAAGATCAATACAAGCTAAAATGCTGATGTATTTGTGGACTTTAAAATACTTTCTTCTAGAATTATATTCAAGCATTCCCTTCCCATTTCCTGTCTCTCCCTTCCCCTGCAGGAAAGAGTACTGTATGAAATCAGAAATATTGGTCTCGTGTCTTTTTTAAGGCCTGTTTTTGACAGCATTGTCCTTCGGCAAGTTTCTAATAATTTTTTTTACTCTGACACATTTCAGACCGATTTTCTCTTTATGTTTTGTTTTGGTGAGGTTTTGATTCCCTGATTTGGGTTTTTTTTTCCCTCCACAGCATATCAAATTTGTCAGTTGGTTTGCATTTGTATGTAAAACCTTCTACACAGAGTACTCCTGTCTCAGTTTTCCGGTTTTTATTGTGTTTTACAATTTTGATTTTTAAGTAGAGAAAAACTGAGATTGAGAGCTTGTTATGCAAAAAACCTATACAAATCCAAATATCATTGTTAATATTTCATGTGTTCTGTTATATTTGATATCAGGTATTTTCTTACCATTTTGGATAGACATTAAAATAAAGAAATCATCAATAGTTAAACAGTAGTAAAAATTTAAGAAGTTATAAAGCTTTTTATGATTCAGCATCTTGGGACAATTTAAATTTTTTGAAAGAGTGAGTCTTAATTTTTTAGCCTTAAAATAGGTAAGGATGAACAATATGAGCACAATGACCAAAATTTGAACTCCTGTTCAAATAGACAAGTCCAATTATATGAACCTTTGAGAAAGCAACTACATGCTTAGTTGACCTCATTTTCAATATCCAAGAGCATTTTCCTTATACTTCTGTGCTATCTGCCAGTTACCGTTAAGATCATAGTCATGAAAAAATTAAGAAACCTATTGTACATTATTTTATTTCTCAAACATCTTGTCAGGTGTCCAATAGGAAAAGTTAATTTGCTGCAAGAAGCATAACGAAATGTCACAGTGATCTAGCCTGGATGCCTTTCCACATTTATTTAAAAGAATATAATCATTTGCTCAATAGTTATTTTGTGGCTCAAGTACAGAGGAAAAGAAAATAAGATCTCTTTTTCTAGTGAGAATAATTTAGTGATATAACTTCTGATATGTGCTGTTTGTGGGATCTTGAAAGATGGAGTACAATCATACTTTTCTTCCAAAACAAATACAATTTACGTTAAGCGTAAAGAGTGATTCTGCACTGATATATTTCTTCTACAAGTCAGGCTGAGCTTCTATTGGAGGCTTTGCCACAAAATTCAAAAGGAAAGGAGCAAGGCTGAAGCTGAATGTCTTTGGAAGGATGTGTAGAGTAATTTTAATATCAAAAAATGTCATGCTGTCAAAATGTTTTGTAGCATGTGTATTTAGAGAAAGCAAACTTACGCTTACATTTGACCTACTGAGCACTAGGTAAAGGCTTACTGGTGCTCTAGGTAAAGGCTTATCGGTGCTCTTTTACCTTCCATATGAAGACAGGCTAAGAAAGTTGGGGCCGTTCAGCCTGGAGAAGAGAAGGCTGAGTGGAGACTTCATAGCAGCCTTCCACTACCTGAAGGGGGACTACAGGGATTCTGGGGAGGGGCTCTTCATTAGAAACTGCAGAGGTAGGACAAGGGGTAACAGGTTCAAACTTAAACAGGGGAAGTTTAGGTCAGATATAAGGATGAAGTTCTTTACTGTGTGGGTGGTGAGGCACTGGAATAGGTTGCTCAGGGAAGTTGTGAATATTCCATCTCTGGAAGTATTGAAGTCCAGGTTGGACAGAGCCTTGGGTGATATGGCATAGTGTGTGGTGCCCCTGCCCATGGCAGGGAGGTTGGATCTAGATGAACTTAAAGTTCTTTCCAACCGTAACTATTCTATGATTCTATGATTCTGTGCCTCAGCCTTCTCCTCATTTTCTGCACTATGAACTCCAAGGATTTCTGGCATACTACTACTTCTCCTTAAAAATGAGTATTTTCAGTGTATCTGATTTTTCTTTGCTCTGGCTGATACTGTAAACCACAATTATCCCAATGAGGTGGTAACAAATGGCATAATAATGGAGATATTTGAGGGTCTGTTTCTCATGGTCTGCCTTTCAGAGTCTCAGTCAGTTAAGAGTCCTGTTACATCTGTAACACAGCTACACAGAAGTAGAAATATTTCATAAAACCAAATTGGATTTCACATCTAAATTTCCCAAATCATTTCAAAGGCTTATGGACAAAGTATCTTGGTCTTTGTAGTTTTGAGTATACAGGTTAGAAACAATTATGGTCGAACATATATGAAGTGTAACAGTTTGCTAATTGCCATAGACAACCTTGGGAAAGATTGTTGGAGACTACACAATAAGACGAAGATGCATTTTAATGACAGTTGATGAATATTCAAAACCAGTATTTTTCCCCATATTTTGCAGAGGTGATCAATATCATTAAATGGTTTATATAGGATGGAAAGAGGTTAGACTACCCCATATCTAAGTCTTTGTTTCAGACCTTTTTCTTTTCTGTGTTTTGTGTTTCTTTAATGTGAAAACAGATGCTAAACTTTTATTCCAAAGCTTCTTTAGAAACAAATATATATTAACAAAACCTGTGTGTCTAGTATAGCAAAAATAGTTTGCATTTATTCTATCATTTATCCTAAAAGATAAGGAAGACAAAGGAGAACCATTCCCCTGCCATTTTACTTTTGTTTTCAATGCTTCTATATTGACCTTTAAGGAACAAATCTATATGCACAATACTGCTTCTGTAATTGCTTTTATTGACAAAAACTATTACATTGTGGAAAATTTACTGCTGTTTTCAGCTACTGCTCCACACTGGCTTTTACATTAAATCAACCACAGCTGCAATTATGCTGCTACTTCCCCTTGACCTTTGCCTTCTACCCGCTTACTTTGCCATGAAGTGTTATCAGCCGAGTTAAGACATTCTTTCCCATCTGTGCTGTATCAGTTCCTGCCTCCTCCTAGTTATTTGTCACAAAGAAATTTGCTTTGACATGCTTTTTTCATTATTCATATAATCCATGAGATTTTGTTTTCTGTCATCAGCCTCCACTAACTAGTGTTTTTTTTGTTGATTACTGTTCTCTTTGGTTTGTTCGCATGATCCATACCTTTTTTCTCCCAATAAGAGGGAATATAAGGAAGCACATACATCTAGGACTGCAAAACCAGCTAATTCAATATGACTAAGTAACTTATTTTCTGAATGCAAGGCATCATGTTATACCCAGCTCACCTAATTTTAACTACCTAAAAATTAGATATTTATGATAAAATATTTATTTATGCTGTTTCTTTAGCCAGTGAAGAAGGACTGACTACCTCCAGAAGAAAATTCTTCCCCTCATCATTAGATCTTTAAAGTTATGTGCAAGACGTCCTTTACTCTTGGTGCTAGCTATTATTAACTCTGCGATCACTTCTACTAAGGTAAACTAGATTCATCACAGATTTCCTTTCTGGATACTCTTAATTTGCCACATTTTTTATTACAATCCTTTAATAAGGACATCTTTCTTATTCTGAGTTAAAAAAGCATTCTCTTATTCTGGGATGGGTACTACTGCAAAAGTAAGTGACTGTTGAGCTGCATCTACCTAACATCAGATAAGGTATTGATTGATGTGGAAAAGAGCATCAGTGCTGTCCTGTGGAGTCATTCTGGATGTGTCTAATCAAGGGAAGTTACAATTTTGTTGGTGCTGGGGTTTTTTTTTGTGGGGTTTTGGTGTTGTTGCTTTCTGAAAATGGAGGTCTTCCTCCAAATTGTGAGAAAGGTAATATATTCCACTTCTGCTTTCTGTGCAAGTTTTTTTCTTTTTTCACCAAGCCAGTCTGAAGAGTTTCAACTCCTAACAACACTAGTGCATTTATAATTGTTTTCCTGATACGGATTAATTAACGTGGAGACAGATTATTTCCCAGCAATCCATTTGGATCATTTCAGTGAATACTTAATTTTAATCCATCTTTCTGAGCCTCTTCAAGGGTTGTATAAAATCCATGGGAGGTCTATGTTTTGTTTTGTTTTGTTTTGTTTTGTTTCTTTTTTGTTCTATCCTTATTGGAAGTCAGAATTTAATTAAATTGTGAATGCACAAAACAGCATACATATTAGCTCATGTGATAGGAATCTAAAATTCCTCTGAAGCCTTTGTCAGTGTTTCAGTATGGTCTTCCATGTAAAGTAAACACATAGATTACTTAATTGCATTCAGTTACCCATTACTGTATTATTTGGCACATTACCCCATCTGCTTAGTGATCATACCTAGGAAACATTCTCTGTCAGGTGTGCATGTGAAAGTTCTTAGGTAGTGTCTTAAAGCAAACACCCTTCCCAGGTGACTTTATGAGCAAATCTCCCCACTACCACTAAATTTTCCAGTGTGATGAGCCCTACCACACATCAACTCAGAGCTTTCAACTGCTGTTATTTCAATACATAATTAGAGCCCCGGTCTGGGAAATGCTTAAGGACTGATGGACGGTGTAAGTGTCCTGTCCTATTTTCTATCTTCCCACCTTTGACATACCTTAGCCAAATAGAGACCTACATTGCCTAAGCTTCTGAGCAGTTATACGTGTTACATGACCCTGAAAAGAGGTTGGACTTGAGGTTTGGTTTTTGAGGGGTTTGGTTTGTTGGTTTTTTAATTAGCTTAAACCGTATGACTTCAGGGGAGTCAGCAAAGACATAATTCCTTCAGAACTTTCAGTTAACTAAAATACATTTTGTGTTCTACGGCACTGTTCTTTCATAATCTCTAGTACAGTTTAAAGAAAAGAAAAGAAAAATGCTCATTACTTACACCTTCAATACTGTATGCACTTTTAAAATTTTCTGATCTTGTCTAAGAACCTCAGAATAAGAAATAACATCCTGAAAAACTAAATATTCATCAAGTCCTGCAAGTTGTATCATCTTGGAAATAGGTGAAAATAAGTTGCATGGGAAGACTATGCTGTCCTCTGCTAAGTCATGACTCCTATGACACGTTAGTAATATATGTTATGCCACTAAGTCAAGAAATATTAAATAAAGGGTTATACAGAGAATCATATATTTTTAACTACTAAAAACTCTGATAACTAATTCAGCATATTAAGATCACATCTTTCATTTCATATAAAGTTTGACAGCTGACTGACGATTACCATATACCTTCTTCATCATCAGTACATGCAATTGGAAGAGTTAAAGGTAATCAATACGCAAGGTTTGGATTTTTTAAATATGTCATTACTGAGAAGTTGTGCTTCCATACAAATTCCTTTTTAACTTCCCTTTATGATGTAATAAAATAAGCTCATAGTCTGTTTCTGCACTTTCACTGCTGACCCACTGATTTGGTTTTCACCTCCCTCTATAGAAATCTGCATAGCAAAAGGAACAAATCACTTAGACGCTGGAAAACAGCTGCCATAAGGAAACTGATTTTCATTTAATTTTGATAGGGGAGGGCAAATCTGTGTGGGTAACCAATTTTCCACAGACAGCTAGCTGTTAATGGAATATCAGGCCTTAGGTGTGTTTGTGATAGATTGGGTGTTAGAAGAATTACATGAACACAGCATACCCTCCTTTCCATGTCAGTCTTTTCATTGTGTGCTGGAGCCTGATTGAAGAAGAAAATAAAAACAGCCCAATAAGGTTATAAAACCTGTGGAGCTGCAGGTGTGGATGCAATATAAACTAAAGTGTGAGTCTGTTAGGCTTCTATCACTGCAATGACCTATGTCTTTAAGAACAATCTAATCTCAAATCTCACTAGTATGACTATAGTAATAATTAAAAAAAAATCAATTATCAGTACTTAAGTTGCCATATTTCTCTGGTTTTGAACACATTAATGGAGTATTTGCCTTTGTACCATGTGTTTAAAAAGTGTTTTTAAATCATGGTTTAATTGTTTTATCATGCAGTTCACAAGCAGCGTCACAATATTAGAACTTGGAAAATGACATGCAGTGTATTTCATTAGTTTTCTACTTGCAATTTTTTTTTCTAATAGATTAAATGACCAGCTTATTATTTTAGTTTTATGTTATTTTCTGCAATGAATAATTTCTGTGCTACGGGCTGTTTGTGATCAGTGAACACTCACAATTTGCAGCAGATGGAAATTCTCTCTAATTTGGTAGTTACATCAGTTAATATCTTTTCCTGAATGGATCATACCATTTCATCAGTTAAGTCATTTGGCAAACCAACCAAATCCAACTTTGAAAAGTCTAGTCAGTATATAGTGGAAATGAAGGTAAAAAATTAATTTTAGAATTACAAAAAAAATAAAAAATATACAACCAAGACTTCAGAAGCAGAATGGACCAGAAGACAAGTAACTAAGTGAGAAATAAAAGAGTAGAAGCAAGTGAAGTCAATGGCTAGAGGCAAGTTTTCAGTTACAGGATGTGCTTGTCATTGAAATGGCCTGACACAAACCCCATAAAGCTCAACCAAGTTCCACAAGTACAAAATCCTGAACCTGGGATGGAATGATCCTATGCACCAGCACTGCCTAGGGGCTGACAAGCTGGTAGGGGTGTCTAATTTCTGCCTTCAGCTACCTAAGACATTACTGTAGAAAAGATATAGCCAGACTCTTCTCAGAATTACATAGTGAAAGTCCAAGAAACAGCAAATGCAAATTGCAGCAACTGAAATTCCTGTAAAACATAAGGGAAAAAAAATCACTATGAAGGTAGTCAATGCTGGAACAGGTGGTTTTTCCACTTTGAGGTAATGCGATCTTGCTTGGACATGGCCCCGGACAGCCTGATCCAATTTCAGTTAGTCCTGGCTTGAGCAGTACCATGACCTTGTTGCCAGTTAGAATTGTTTAGAAAATGAGTTCATTTTTGGAGTACAAAATTCAACTGGAGACTGTCCATGCTGTTATGCTCTTGGCCAGAGTGTAATCAATCGGTATGAGTGTATGTAGAACTCCACTATCATATGCAGGTGCTAGAAAAAGAACTGAACTGTAAATGTCCACAACTTTCACTTCTCTGGTTAATCACTTCACCATTAGGGCATAAATTCAGAATTTCAAAATGAAGTGACATCTTTGCATAGTAGTATTATCTCTTTTAATAGAGATATACAATGTCAATGAAAAAAATAGTTAAATTATGCAAAATATGACAAAAGAATCCAAAATCCATCTGTGTAAAACTCCTCAAATTTGTAATAGAAAATGTCCTATTAGGAATAAGACAGGCATAAACTAGTATTGTTTCATTCAGTATGGATGATTGCAGTGATATAGCCTTGGCTGGCTTCCAGATATCCACCCTTCTTCACTTTCCTCTCCTCCACAGGACAAGAGAGGAAACAGGAAAAGAGAGCTCATGGGTCAAGATAAAGATGGGGATAAAGCTGGTTACCATCAGAGGCAAAACAGACAGCTTGGGGAAAAGCAATCTAATTTATTGCCATCCCCAAGTGATGCAAGGGAATGGCAACTAGGAGGATTATTGTCAGTCCATAAGGGGTCCTCTCTGCCAATCCTTCCTTCTCACATTCTGCCCCTGCTCTGCTGTGGACCTTTCCCATGGATTGCAGTCCTTCAGGATAAATCTGCTCCAGCCTGGGCTCTCAACAGACTGCACTTCCTTCACAAAATATGCTCTGCTCTAGGGTGAGGGCCTCCATGACAGCAGTATGGTAACTGCACCACCATGATCTCTCTATGCCCTACAGGCTTCAGTGTAGTAACTCCAGGAGCTGCGACTCTCCCAGCTGCTGGGGTGCCTTGATCACCTCTTCGCCTCCTGCCACTCTCCCTGCTGTTCTCATAGTGTGTTTCTCACACATCTGGTCAGAGTGCCTGCAGTGGGCCTTTTGGATCCAGCTGGAAGCAGCTGTGTCTGGTACGGGACAACCCTGGTCACTCCTCACAGAGGAGTTTGAAATTAATCTGCTTTTATATGCTCATCAGTGTATCATACACAATGTTTAAAAGAGCAATTCTTACTCTAATTCATCTGATGACTCATAGATTGCATCCTTTTCAGGATATAGACTGAGTTTACTCTTGCTCTGCAAGGTCAGTATGATTCACCTGCCTTGAATTTTGTTCTAAAAATTTTGTTTTCAAAACTTTGGTTTTAAATAAATCACTTTTTGTTGTTAGTAATGGGAAATATTACAGAATTTCTTACATTGTGTTGTGATAATGCACTAAATTGAAGAGTCTACTGTCAGGCCAAGATTTTTATTGTGCTTTAGAGTGCTTTAAATCTGATCAGTTGTGTGGAAGATGCTTTCAAACATCCCTGTTCTCAAAGACAGGGCAAAGAATTTGTATGTCATCCAAGAGTTATATTTTGATCTTTTTAATTTTCTTCCCAATTTTTACTATTTCAATTTCTGTCAATTTACAGGTAGCTAGAGCATCTCTTGTCCAAAGATTGTGAATGTGACTAGTTTGCTCAGAATCTCCAGTTCTGTAAGGAGAACTGAGGAATGCCATACCATAAATCTGGATTTAGGATCTCTGATCCAGAGTCACGAACAGTATCTCACAGGATATGAAACATAAAATCAGTATGATTTTAATCTTCAAGAGCTGATTTACTGAAAAATTTTGACATTAAATTTGTAACTAAAAGTTTTAGACTAGATAGTTTTATCAAAA
This sequence comes from Psilopsiagon aymara, assembly GCA_024733675.1. Taxonomy (NCBI): domain Eukaryota; kingdom Metazoa; phylum Chordata; class Aves; order Psittaciformes; family Psittacidae; genus Psilopsiagon; species Psilopsiagon aymara. The sequence continues at coordinate 95,554 of JANRGW010026157.1, read as the reverse complement.
ACCCTGTACAAGAAGTAAATCTGACATTGGTATTTTATGCGAATTTTCAGTTAAAAATATCAAATTACAGGAAATAGTACAAATCCAGTGACCAACCTTATATTTCTGTGGTTTTGCTTGTTCTGTATCTGAGATATAAGACCTTCTGTTCTGAAGTGACTTCTTCATATTTGCATATCTTGTGCATGAATATGACTGTTCAAGAATGCTGTAAAAACCTATGTCAGTGACGTTTTATGGTGCAATTAGTTTACAAGCATTTCCTATAAATATCTGTTCATGTGGATTATTGCCCTCCAGTTTAGGTTGTGTCTTTTGTCAGTCCTTAATTCATAGGGCTTTCAAGTTAGAAATGAAGCTGAAAAAAGCATCTGATAAGAAATATGTTTCTCTTAGTTGCTATGAAATTTTGTTTGCTTCTCTCATTGCAGGTTTTGTGTGCATTTGTGTTGGATTGATTGTACTCTCATGGTTATCAGTCCGGGAGTTAGAACGAGGTAAGCAGCCAAACTTTAACCTTTCCAGGAGTTCTTCAGTAGGTGTTCAGACTTTGAAGCCAGTGGTGGTGTCATTGTGATTATTTTTCATATTTCATGCCGTGCTTTTAATGCGGGTTGGGGGGAGGGGGTAGAGGTTGGGGATATTTGTTTTTTCTCTTCTCCTCCCCTGGAAATTAATGTGAATAAAATAGGCAAAAAAAACAAGTGTCTAAAGCATGTCTCAAAGCCATAGAAAAGGATTTTCCTGGTTTAGAATTTGGATGAGACCCCCAGAATATAATCCAAGCAACAAAGCTTTGGTAATTCAGTTGTATTCATTAACTACAGAAGGCAATATGACAAACATTTATGGGATTTGATTCAGGAAGACAACAGTAATCCTCTGTGTTCTACATCTCTTGGAATCTTTCATTTTTTTATATAAAATATAACAATATTTTAAACTCATCTATTGATGTGAGAGAGTCTGCATTAGACAGTAGAGGTCACTACTCTTACTATTTAGCTGATGCTCAGAATGTGATAGAATCAAGCTGCTAAGACTCAAAGTAAACCACCTTTAAAAAATGTCACAATTTTCAAATGGAACTGAAATTTTGGTTTAAAGATCTTGTGGATATATATTAACAGTGTCCTAGTAAGGCCACATCTGGAGTATTTTGTCCAAATCTGGGCTCCTTGGCATAGGAGAGCTATGGAGTTACTGGAGAAAGTCCAGTGAAGGACTGATGAGATTGTGGAGTTCTTCATCCTTGGAGATATGAAAAAGTTGTCTTGACATGGTCCTGGCCAGCTGGCTGTAGGCGGCCTTGCTTGAGCAGCGGGATTGGATCAAATGACCTACAATTTTTTCTTCCAACCTTTACCCTTCTGTGATCTAAATTTTTGTTTGGAAGGAAATATATTTAGGTCTATGAAACCCTCACAGCTAATAGCAAAGTAATATTTTGAAATAGTGTGAAGGAATTTTTAGGGCAATCATTAACCAAAACTCCATACTATTTCATACTGAAGAACATGAAGACTGAACTACTGCAAACCATATTTTAAAAAAACCAAGCCAACTTCTGTCAGAATGCTCATGTTTATTCTTTCATTTTCTATTGGTTTTCATTCCAGATTTTAAAATTTGTTTTCTCTACTGACTTTCTTCCCCTCTTACCAGAATACTATCACACAGTAAAACAGAATGAGCTTAAAGGTAATGATGGTATATTGTCTATTTAGAACATGAATAGACAATAATTTAATAATATACAAATAATAATTATAAAACATTAAAAAATATATTTGACTTATATAAAAAAAAGGCCTTTGCTATTTAGAAACATTTGTTTAAACAGATTTGCAATTGTTGGAAGGATAAATGGCCTTCAAAGAAGTTCTAAGTAGTTTGCTGTTATTAGTTGATAGCAAGTTGGTGTCATCAGGCTGTCCTTTCCATCAAAAGCTGTTTATTACAGTATTTATTAGTTACCTGCATTTATCTTAAAAATTCTGATGACCACTTGATGTTAATGCCTTCATACACCATTTACAAATCCCAGTGGTACTGTAGGTAAGCAAAAGGCATTTTTCTATCAACTAACCCACCACATTAATTCAGGTCTTATCCGAAAACTCCCTGTGTGTTACACAGTGAGGAAATATTTTTAATGTATAATGAATTGCTTTATGTGCATCTCATATGCTGTAACATATTAAAAAGCAAGATTAAATTTGCTGTAAGCAACAGTTGTCTAGCTTCCTCATAAATCCTCCAAGCACTTCATGCATGTATTGGTCAGAAATGTCAGGTCAAACACAATTTAACTATTCTGACACTAGTGTTTCCAGTGTGTCATCAAAACCAGCATATATTTATATAAAAAGTGAACAGCATTTAATACAGAAAGTGTAGAGTACTAGTTCTTAGTATTTTTAATCCAAAACACACAAAAACCTCATAACACTAAGTATTATTCTTACCATGAATTTTTGTCCCTTGTGTCAGACGCAACTGGGCATAATATTGTTACCTTTACCCATTCACAGTGCTTCTGGAAAACAGCATTTGAAATAAATAGAATTGAAAGTAACGAGAACTAAGGACAAATAGTATTCATAAAAATATGTTTACAGTTGTAACTATTGTAAACATTGAAAAACTTCTTTCACTTTTTTGAAATCAGCACTAGGTAAAACATTGCACTACTTTTGATTCAAAATCAAAACACTGATTTTGAAATCAGCGCTAGGTTTCAAAGAAAACAGAAAGCTAAAACTTACTGTATCGGTGATATGTATAGAATAAAATCTAATATGATGTTTTTAATTAATTTCTCTGTAATTCAAAACATTGAATTTTATTTTAATTATCTAGCCAAAGCAAATGGGAATACTCACGGCTACATGGGAACATTTAAAATACTCTCTGGGACATCATTCACTCCTGCTTTGCAAAACAGATCATCAGCTGATTTCAAAGTCCTTGCCTTCGATGTTGAACAACTGGTAAGAACCTCTTGGTGTCTGGTTAATTCAAAAACATTTGTAGGTGCATTAATTTTCTAACATGACCTGCTGTTGATGGCTTTTTTCCCTCTCTAAAATGAGACATTTCATGTCCTAAGCCTTCAGACTTCTGTGTATTATTTATTTGTGAAAATTAGTGAAGCATCAAAGAGGAAGTTTGCTTCTGTACTCTAGATTTGGGAATGAAAAGTTATGTAGCATTAAAACCACAAATGCAATGTGCAGTTGGGTGTATTTTTATTTCCTGTATTGGCTCAAGATTTCTCTTTTCCATATAGATACAAGAAGTTTTTCAAGCAAGTGATCTGAAAAATGAATTTGAAAGATGTGAAATTTCCCAGTTCAAGTAGGTATAGTTTGCAAATAAACATCAAAGTCCTCACTTAACTGTCTATCTCAGGAGTGCTTACCAATACCTTGCTTTTCAAGAGATCTTTCGGACCATCCTGTATCATTTCTTTCATGTCTTATGTCTTCCAAGTGCTGCTGTGGGAAGTTCGACACCATTGTGTTTTCTTGAGCAAACTTCCTTCGCAGACTCCTGTGTGTCTGTGTCTTAACCAAACCAAAAAGGCTGTACCCTAAGATCAACTCAAAAAATTTCTTTATTTTAGAAAAACAACAAATTTTCCCCCCCCCCCCCCCCCCCGACATATTAGCTGTGCTATTTTTGCAGGATTGCTGGCCCTTGTATCTAGTTCAGGTTAGAAATCTGCTGGCATAAGCTTAAATGAAGGAAATACACTTGTGTCCTGATGAGCCTGTATTCACTTAACTTATATTCTTTGGGGTGTTACCAAGTGAGGCTAGCATCTGACACAGGTAAAGCTGTACCCTGTATGCCCTAAAGAGTCCATAAAATAGGTACAGTAAGATCTTCTTTACATTTTAAATCTTTTTTGACCTTGTTTTTCATTATCTATTATGTTTGTTGACCTGCTGAGGGTCAGCTGGCAAAAAAAGACCAGTATATGCAGCCAGGTCTGTTCTTTATAAGGTCCTGATTCAGCAAAACATTTGTAATATTGTCTTCTATTATCAGTTTCAGAACACGCTTTCACATTATCCACAACGTTATAAAGTCAAGGGGAATCATATGCTTTTGTGCTGTTTTGTGTTATAGGGGTTTTTTTGGTTTTTTTGCTACAGGAAATCTGAAGATGGCCTCGAAAGATTCAAGAATTCAGAGACTCGGTAATGGCAAATGACAAAGTGGGCAAGAGATGATGATGCTATTTATTTAGAAAGTTACGTAGACAGTGTATAGATATGAAAATACATCTTTAGAGATTGGACAAGGCTTTCTAAAGGACATGTGAAGCTTCAAAAACATCCCTTAGGCTTAGAAAAAGAAATAAAGAAGTTACAGTTTCTGAGACTGTCAAATTAGGAAGAAAAATGGGAAAGGTAGACGTTAAAGGTAGAAAGGTGGACAGGAAAGGAGGTAAGAAATTAGCCAGAAATGAAAGGGTACCTGTTTGTACTGAACTTGCTTGTGCAAAGATGTATAGATTGGGGGGCAGATCTCACATTGTCATTGGCAAGTTACGTTTTATTAAAGGAAGGTCTGATGGCACGGTGTGGTAGGCAAGCAAAACAGAACAAAAGATTAAGGCTGTAGAACTGGATTATGTTGAGAAATTAATTATATAATTAGTTGTCTTATAGGTGAGACAACAAAATTACAGAAATATGCACTATTGTAACAGCAGATGACACAATTCTGTGAGACCAGCTGCTCCTGTGGTATCAATGTTTTCTGTAAATACATAAAATAGATAAATATTCAGAGGTGCTAGTTCATTTGAATGACAGTGCTTGCAAAACAAAAATGGGTATTAGCCAATCATGTATACATGTATGTTGGAAATAGGAAACACATTTGAATTAGAGCAATCTTTTGGTTGGAATAGTGCACAATTTAGTTTCTGTACACAGAATAGGACTATTCCTATCAAAATCTGGGCATCAAAGATGGAGACATCTCTGAGCTAGCTGCTCAGGACAGTATGCAAGACATTTGTTTCTACAATTTTCTCATCTGGTTAATCTAGATGCCTTTTTTAGGAGGAGGTAGATTATGCCAAAGAACAGCTTATTTTTTTCCATCATCTACAATGGGAATTTAGATATCTGCACTGTAAACCTCTGTACTAGGTAAAATCAATTCCACCCAGTATCTTGACACAAATACCACAGAAATCACAGAAAACTCTGATGTCAGTGAATGCTGGATATGGCTTTGAATACACCAGTAAGGATCTGTCTTCATTTCTTCTTTGAAATAATATTTAAAGCATTATTTTGTCTCAGGAGTTTTTTTCTAGTTGACTCTTAATTTAAAAAGTGTTTACCCCTTTGGGCAATCTCATTGTTACGTCACCCTTGAAACTCTGCTGAGTCACAAGGATAGCAATAAAAGCTTTTGTTTGCTCAACATGGCCTAGAAGTTATCAGAAACATATAAGAAATTAAAGAGGAAAGTTTTTCCATATATTGCAAACTGTGAACTATGGTCAGCAAAATGGCAGGATTAATCTCCTCTTATCAAAACCACTCCTGAGTCAGTTGCAATTGGGTAGTGTACATGTTTAACAATAAAAAAGTTTGTACCTATCTTCACATAAATGGAGAAAAACTTTAACAAGCATCATATTTTGACACTACCTTTAGTTTAGCTGCAAATATAAAACTTAATAATAGTATCTAGAAGGAATGAGGGAGAGCAAACAGAAAACAGTCTGGATAGAATCCAGGTGCCTTAGAAGATAAATGTATTTTAATCACTGATTTAAAAACATCTGTGCTTTTAGCCATTACTGTTTCCGTATGTGAATCAATGCAGTCATACAGCAGATCCTCACAGATGCAGAATCCACAGATGATGTTTGCTCCATAGAAGTGTTCACTTTGTATTATAGTTTTGCATCATATTACATAATTTTTATGACACTTCAAGGTTTACTATAAATATTTTAGGCCTTAAACTAGAAGACCTGTTGAATAACAATAAACCTACTTATTCATTTTATTCAAAATTCATCTCCATTGCAGCAGTTGATATAAATGTTGGTTTGGGTTTTTTTCACTGTGAAAATAAGAGCAGATAAAGAAAAATACTCTGTTTCTTCAAGGTTCAAACCTGGTGGTAATCAAGAGGTGTTTCTTCGTGTATGATCTTTGCCAGCCAAAGCTCAAAGATACTCTGACTTTGCAAATGGAACCTGTGTTGGAACAGAATATTGTCTAGGTGATAAGTCACATAGCAAATTCACTTCATTAGCTTGCATAACTAATAACCTTCTCTCTTTTGTATTACTAGTGTTGTTGTGATCTTCACCCTTTATTTTAGCCACATGGTAACAGTCGGGAAAGTAAAAAATGAGCTAATTTTGGGTATCAACTCAAATAAAACTAATCCTACCCAGACACTGAAAATTGATGTGAACAGCATACAAGTCACAGGTAAGACTGGTAAACATTTTTTTCCTTTATATAAATCCGTGAGGACTGCAGGTAACAGGAATGAAAAATGACACTCTCAACCAACAAAGAAATTGTTACTTATGGTCATGGGTGCCCTTCTTCCCCATTAGAGAGATTACAGTAACAGCTAAAAGAACCATGTACAACTTTGTCAGCTGGAAAAGTACATCGGCATGGTGTATGTTCATTAAGGAGGGAGTAAAGATAAAGTAGTGATTTCCCAATGAAAACCACTTGATTTAATCTCTTTCATGTAGCATAACGTTTGTGATTTCATTATCACTCAAATTAATGCAATTAAGCCTCAACAGTGTTGTTTCATAAGTAATTCAGTTTTGTTTCTCTAAAGAATATGAAAAAGCGCTCAGTCTTACAGTGAGTGAAGACTCATTTATTGGAAAGAAGTCAGTCAGAACATACTGAGTGGATTGTGGCTTCTGGAGAAGCATGCCTAATTTGCTGACCTCATGTTGCTCTAAAGCATATGAAAACTGTAGATGGAAGAAAAGGAATGTGGCTTTTAAGTAGTTTAAAGTTTTGAAAATGCACAAATATAGTGATTTTATGTAAGTACTAGAAAATATATCAAAGCCTGTGTAGAAGCCAAACAAGATCAATGGGAATCCTTGGGTTTACCTCAAAAAGCTTCAAACCAGACCTTTACTGAAGATGAGGATAAAAAGTAACTTGAATCCTTTGAAGTGGAAGTTGATTAGCTGACATCTGAAGACATGCTGGTGATACTATTAAGTAGCAACTGATTGCTTTATGAGGGGTGGCATCTCTGATGTGCAATGTCTCTTACTCTATTCTAAAATGCACATTTTTAGCTATGTCAGATGTTCGAAAACAATTCAGAGTCTCAACATCTTTATTTTTCTTTATTATTTGCACCACATTTCTGAAGTTGTTGTAAATACCTGCACATCACTGTGGAAAGTGATTGCTCATTATACTTTAAAAATGCTACCAAAAAGAATTATGAAGAGCTTTTCACAAGTTTTCTATATCTATTGATAAATTTTGGAGTAGTTAAACTTTTCTTGCTGTGGATCATTAAAATCCCCTTTTCCCTTGCGATATCATCTGTCCATTCCATCTGCAGTGCTTCAATGAAATATCAACCATAACTAATTAACATTTATAATCATATATGGCACTTTTGCATCCTATGTCTCAATGTGTTCTTCAAGCCTTAGGCCTATTTCAGAGGGGGAAAGAACTACAACACAGGTGTGGCTTGATTGTAATCATGGTTTGCACAGTGATTTAAAGTAACTAACTTTCTTGCAAATTATCCCAGGTTAATTTTAACTCATTTATCTGATCGAAATAATGTTTTATAAGACACAGGTGCTCTGAAAATCTCCATAGTATAAAAAATGCCAAGACAGAGATTTCCCAGATGAAGACATTTTATATGCAATACAGTGAACGGGATTGAGGATTGAAAGGTGTTGATATAAAACTTTCCTCCTTAGGAAGATCATAGAATTTGAGAAAAGACTGGGAACAGGGTAAGGTGATCATAATGAGGGAGCTGGGGAACTGCTAGTGATTCAAAAAGAAACAGTCACAGCTGTTTGGTTTTTTTTAATCTTCTTTCTCTGAGTTGTATGAATGATGATACAGTGCTATAAAAGGAATTTATAATGAACTTGCTTTCTTCCAGTAGCTGCTGAATATCTTACTACAATGATGCCACTAACCTCAGGTCAGTATCTTCCGATAAACAGAAACTATTTTTTGTGTCACCAGTACAACACAAAGAAACAAAACTTTGCTGTTCAGCTGGTATAACTTAGTAAAGGTGTCTTGGCTGTAGTTGGGTCTTGAAAGAGAGGGTCCATTCAGTGATAGTTAGCCGCCCCCCACCATTTCTGACCATTTGAAAAAGCAGTGATCTGAAGTCTGTACAAAGGCTCTAAGAGCTTAATCAAAGCAAAAGTTGAATCTTCCCCAACCAGCTGAGCTGCAAGCTGAAGTTTTTGTAGATTTAAGCAGGTAGATGAGACTGGGGAGACCTACTCTTATGCTGTGGTTATGAATATACTGGGCAATGTCAATTGATAGATTTTCCTTCCAGTACCACTGTAAGTCTTATGACATGAAGTAGTCACATCTTGATCTCACAAATTCACAGAGTACAAACCTGCCAAAAGTCAGCCAGACAGCTGAATAATACAGTAGATGCTTTGTCGATACAGGTAGGGTTGTCACATCCAAACTGCATACAAATTATCGCATACAAATTATCCCATACAAATTCTTCAGGACCTGGTGCCAGACCAGGAGCTTCATGCAACTTATGTGACCTAAAGATATGCACCTATGAATATAGGAGTCAAGTATTTGTTGATAGTCTAAATACAGCCATAATGAAGAAAGAATTATTATTAGTCTAGTTACAGGCCTACTAACGTATACTCGAAAGTGTATAATTACTACAGCTTATTCCTAACGATACAGTCAAAACTGTCAACATATAAATTTTCTCTTATCTATCCCTGCCTCTGGTATGCTATCTTGATGCTCCCCTGAGTCATAAGTACAATGTTGCTAATTATCCTCAAGAAGAATTTGCGGGGGGGGGGGGGGGGGGGGGGGGG
>JANRGW010026157.1:0-86435 GCA_024733675.1 Psilopsiagon aymara | reverse complement strand
GGGGGAGAAGTGACAGAGGAAGGAAGGAAGAAGGGAGTTGGGAGTTGTCAGCACCCCAGGCTGGAAGAATGTTCCTGGTGTGGATTCCTTCTTCTCCCTTTGGTTTGGGTTTGCCTGGGGTAATTTTTGTATGTTTGCTAACAATGTCTGTTTTTTTGCTCTTGTTTCACTCCACAATATACCCAAGTAGTAACATATGTGGTGTATTTACATCTCCAGGATATTTGGGTTATGGCTTTATTGACCCTAAAACTATCCTTACCCACCTCACATATTACTTTAGCGAGACTGCACAGTAATTGAAAATTTTAATTTGTGCTTATACCACTGATGCCTCTGTCACCTTCCTGTGCTTTTCCTTTCATGTTTTTTGCTGTCAACTTGTATGTACACTTTTGGAAGTGCCTATAACAATTCAGATCTCTTTCAATAGTCGTCAAGACATAGCTACCATATAATTGTTCTATTAGAACTGCTAGCTTCTGCAGGTATCCATGTTTTAGGACTTTGCATGTTTAATTCCTTCCAAAATAGTGATTCTTTAGACAATATTTAGGCAGATACATAAATACACATAAAACTAAACACATATATAGGTATATAACATACATGTGTGTGTATATGTATATAACTCTTTGACAACTACTGTAAAGGTATGGATGAAGCTTCCTTCTCTGAATGTAACTGAGAACAGTCCATCCAGTTGCACACTTCCCACATCTTCTGCTGGGCTCTCCTCTCTCTCTGCCAGGGGAACTGTGCTGTTAAACTTGCTGTCATAGTGTCCTGGGTTCAGCAGTAGCAGTCATTTTTCTCCTTCTTAGTAGCTGGTGCAGAGCTGTGTTTTTGACTTTCAGCCTGGGAACAATGCTGGTAACACCAATGTTTTCAGTTGCTGCTCAGTCATGTTAACTTTGACCAAGGACTTTCTGAGTCTCATCATATGACAGGGAGGAGGGGAAGCCCGGAGGAAGCAGAGACAGGACACCTGACCCAAAGTAACCAAAGAGGTATTCCATACCACATCAGGTCATGCCCACTATATAAACTGAGGGCAGTTACCCGGAAGGGTTAGATCACTGCTGGGTTGGACTGGGTATCAGTCAGCAGGTGGTGAGTGATTATTCTCTCCCCTTGTTATTTCCCTTTTCATTATTATTATTGGTGGTAGCAGCAGTGGTTTGTGTTATGCCTTAGTTACTGGACTGTTCTTATCTCAACCCATGAGAGTTACATTCCTTCGATTCTCCTCCCCATCCCTCCGGGACTGGAGGGGAGGAAGGGTGGGGGAGTGAGTGAGCGGCTGCATGGTACTGAATTACCAGCTGGGCTTAAACCATGACACATAGAATGCTTTGTAGTCCATTTAATACACAGTGACCTAACTTAGCTTAATGGTGTTTGCTAGATAAGCATGCTTTAACAGAAAATTGGCAGGAAGTCCTCATGCAAGTTTGTGCACTTCTAGGTTTGGGAGAGCAGGAACATCTAACAAAAGTGTGGTGGCTGATGATCAGCAACTTTTGTCAAGAAAGCTGGTAGATGACAAACTATAGAGGTCTTACTACGTCTCTCACTTTATTACTTCTTGCCTTCCATCCTATAAACTAAGGGAGAAAACGAATTAACTGTGATATAGGGATCTTTTTCAGCTGAGTACATCATCATCCTACTCTCATATTTAAGTCAACTTAGAAAGTGAAAATAGTAAACAGGGATGCTAATGCAAATTCAAAGAGGAAAAGAAAGACTGTTTGGAAGTGGGAAACACCTGAGGCATCCTCAGTGATTGTTATTAACAGCAACACTAAGTGGAAGTTGTGTTGGAGCCATCACAAATGAGCACTCCATTTTCTGCAGTGTTTTGCAGTTTACTATCGCTAATACAAATCTTCTTATGTACCTAGGCATGTGTCATGTGCAATTATGTATGTATATATGCAAATATACAAATACTAGATAGTTTCAGGCTCCTCACTCTGCAATCATTGAGGAGCAATTTGTGGAGTTATTTATAAGAAAATATACATATGTATTTCAGTACTAATACTGAAGTTATTGTAACTTTTCAGTCTAACTACAAGGTCCATCACACCAACTTCAGGTCAGAACTTTTACATACCAGAGGAAGACAAGAAAGAATTGATGTCATTTTAACGGAAAAAGATGACAAACAAAAAAAGGTCTTTTGAAGTTAGTGAAAAGCATGTGACTAGAGCTGAAAGAATGAGTTTTAAAATACACTTGGATTCCACATTATTTTTCTTGTTTATTATGACACTTGGCCTTCAGGATCAAGGTCACTCAAGCTGATGCTTCTGTACCATTACCCAAGATGGGATCTGGGGACACAGCAAATAATGTGGATATAAAAACAGACTGGCTGCTGCTTAGCTCTGCCTGAGCAACTGCAGAGGTGCTTCCAGAGAGCAAGAAGGAGAGTTCTAAACTTGGGTTGTATTTTCCTAGGTTCAGGACAGCTCACTACAAGTCAGCCCTCAACAACTGCAGGTAGGTAACTGTGTATGAGGAGAAGCAGAGAGGTTATATGAAATAATCTGAGATCTTAGAATCACCTAGCATACAGTGTTTTCTTACAACCTCTTCTTGCGTCATTCAGTTCTCACATTCCATTCCTTCAAATACATGATATGTAGGTTTACCTTTGATTTGACAAAGAAGACCTCTTCAAAGAGAAGGGACTTCTAAGACTGTATATTCTACAAAAATGACATGTGTGTGCATGTCGATATATATATTGGCACTCATACTGACTGCTCATTTTTGTTTCCTATTGTTTCTTGAGGTTTTAACAAAAAAAAAAAAAAGGCAAGAAAAAGCTGTTTGAATCTTTGAAAACCTCCCTTAGCCTAATTAAATGCTGAAATATATATTATTTATAAACATTTTCAAATGGAGGTAACATATTTACTGCCATTTTTTAGTTGAGTGTAGCAATTACATTACTCTTCAGGGTAATCTGCTGTTTAAAAAAAAGAAAAGTCAAAATATTTAACTCGAAAATGTTAATTACTTTTTATCCAGTAGGTGGCAATACTGTCTAGTTTTCTGAGTTGAAGAATAAAATTGGACTCCATCCCGTCATATGTAAACAATGTTTTCTTGCATATTGGGCTTGTGCAAAATATATTCATTGTCTGGGTTTCTGCTCTGGGTCTAGAATGCGCAGTTTCATCTCTGTTCATCTGTGGCAATTCGTTCATTGGCACTGTGTCTCCACCACTTGACTAAAGTTTGGTTTGCTTCAATTACTAATTGGATGCAAAATGGCAACTCTTTTCCTCTACACTGTCTGTATTGCTAGCACCGAAAGTGTTTCGCAAAGCATTTTGAAATGCTACAATACTTCCAAATACATCCGAACTAATTTCAGTCTTTGTCACTTACACTGATATACAATATTATGAAAACTTCTAGTTAATTTGATAACAGAGCAGCTTTACGAATGAAATAAATCAAGCAATAATGCTTAGAGGCTTCAATTTCAGTTTTGCAAATAGTATTTTTCCTTTTCACTTTTGCAAATACAATTTGAATGTTTTCATTCTTGCAATTTTGAGATTTTTCAGTCAACATTTGCCAAAGTAAAGAAAATAAACTATGTGAATAATATCAGGTGAATAGTTTCCATGGAATTTAATGCAATTATCAAGAATTTTGAAATTTCCATGGAATTTAATGCAATTATGAAGAATTTTGAAATTAGTAATTACACAAATCTCATTTTAGCTGCATTTTTTTGTTCACTTTAATAGGACCTGCTTGAATTCTACAGATGTCTAAGACAAAAGTAATCTAAAGACTAAAAGATGATGTTTGCAGTGAATGAACATTTATGCTCTAAGAAAACACTGAGATTCCACAATTTTAAGAACTTGTCCATGTATTCTTTTTTGCAGAAATTTCCTTTTAACTTATAAATTTTGTTTGAAAAATCTGAAAAGAATAAGGTTTCTGATATTCCTGGTATTTTGAAATCCAGTCTTAAAGTCTTTAATTTTCCAGGTATGCTGTTTAAAAAACAAAATTATTTAATATGACAATGTGAAACATTATGATATGTGGAAGTTGAAGAAATTAAATTGCATTTAACTAAACCCAGAGATTTTTCACTCATATTTAAACCAAAGGACAGTTTTCTCATGTTATTCCAGAAGAAAATATAATTTATTTTATTGCATAAAATAGCTTATTTTAGTCAAGGAAGTAAGTGGGAATTCATGGACATTTTCTTCCAGCCCTACTTCAAGCTTAGTTTCAAAAACTATGTCATTTCTGAGAACTTCCTCCATTCTGTGCCAAATTTATCTTTTTAGTGTGTAATATTTTGTTCCAGGCTTCTGAAAAATGCAGTTTTGTAAAACACAATAGAGTGGGTGATTTGATTTGTGCTAAAGTAACCAGAGGTAAGTCAATTTTCCTTGGTAGTGAAACTGCATTACAGCTCTGCTGTTATTGCTATTTTCTTTATTATTTCAGCTGAATGTTTGCCACCTGCTGAACTTTGTGATGATGGTATAACCTGCATTAGAAAAGATTTATTTTGTGATGGAATCTTGGACTGCCTGGATGGTTCTGATGAATCTGGGAAAAGATGTGGTAAGAATGTAAATCCCTGTAAATAAGCCTTTTTAAATACGCTTAAACCTGTCAGTAGTTAGTAAATAGTTTATAGGCAATAAACTGCACAGTGCTTTCTAACCAAATCAATTCTACAAAAATATGAACAAGAGTGATTGTTATAATCTTTATACTGTAAATGCGAACAATTTTCTTTAAGTTCTCATTAATGAGGAATATGCTTTAGAAATAATGAAGAAACATTACAATCTGGCTATATTAATATACAATAATATAGATATTACTTCTTACTACATAAATATTAACAATATATATAAAATGAATGAAAATGATAAAATAATATAGACATTTCATATAAAGTTGTTTACCAGTAATATCATATAATGTTCATACAAAATAAATTAAAATTTTGACCCTATAAAGATAAAAAGTCACATTACCTAGTATCAGAAACCACCTAATAGCATATTTGGAGCCAGAAGCGAGTTTTCTTTTTTGATTCCAGCATAATGATTGTCATATGAAACACTGCAAATAGCTTTTTCCATGTTACTGTGTATAGTGAGCTGCATTGACATTGTACATCCAAAAACTTAGATGGGGCATTTCCTGGCAGCATTCTGTAGTCAGAGCTGGTGAATACGACCGCTGCCACAGCAGGATGGAGCCCTGAATAACTCTGTATGTTGGCCACCCACTTGCATCTCACTACACAGTGTCAGGGAATGGGAGTGTCTGTATGACTGACACAAATGTTTGAGTTGCTGTCACCTCAGTGATGATGTGAAAATCTGGGAAAGCAGCTCTAGGTGGCTCTGTTTGAGCAGGAGGGTGACATAGATGATCTCCAGATGTCCCTTCCAACCTCAACCCTCCTGTGAATCTGTGAAAACCTTACAAACCTGAAACCTGATTGGTTTTTAATGGAAAAAGTTTATATCCTTCAGTGCCAGTGGGTTTATTTGCATATCTGATTGTCTAGTTTCCCTGAGCACCTTCTTTTGCAGAGCAGACATTGCTTCATGTAGCAGTGAACACTATGAAACTGCCAAGCAATCTGACTACATTGCTGCTTACTAAAGACTGTGTGCAGCTTTCTGGTACAGAGGAAGGCATGTATGTTAACCTTTTCTGCGTTGATATTCACAGTCTCAGGTTGAAAGCCCGAAAAGTTTTGCTGCAGAGAACTTCACTGATGTTTTAGGAGGCAATGGGGCAATTAACTCCCCGAGTGCATTATTTGGTGATTTTTGTTTGGGTTTTGTTTTTTTCTTTTAAATGTAGAATTTGTTGATAGAAATCTGGAAAGCTTATTCCCTTCTGCTGTGAGAATGCCTTCTGAGCTTTCCTGAGAATAATGGTGTGGGCAGTCTGGTCTGAGCTTTCCAAGACGCAAAATATTGGGCTCTGGTTTAAAAACAAACAAGCAAGTAAAAGACCAATTTTTTTTAAAGAAGTTGCAAGCTCGATTCTTAAGGCTGGTGGCAGACTGACCCCTTCTGCCAGAAGCAGAAATTTCTTCTGAGAAAATCGCAGACCTAACCATTACCTGCATTTTTCTGAGTGCAGCCAACTTAGAAAGGAGACTGAGCTGAAAGTTTGGGGAAAATATCCATCAAAATACTTCAGTAGAATATCCACTGAAACATATCCAAATGTTTATTTAGCATAAGAGCCGATTCCAGCTAGATCATAACAATGATGGGCTCTGAGCAGGTCCCTTCACAGCTGAGGAAATCAGAAGGTCCTAAAATAAACTCAGCTAGACTTTTGTTCCACTACAAGCACTAAGGTGGTACAACCCCAGACAATTACTCAGTCACAGAAATGCCATCATACAGTTGTTTTGAGACATGGATTTTGCTTGGCATTTTAGTTTAGTTTAATTTACTTTAGGGTTTTTCTCTTTCTTTTTTTTTTTTTTTTATTTCTATTTTTTTATTTCTATTTTTATTTTTTTTATTTTAGATATAGGTAAATAAAATGTGCATATCCAGGTAGTTAAGAAGCAGTATTATATATCTTATCAAAAGGAATGCTTTTTAGTTACAAGTTTTGCTCACTTTTTATTAAAGACGTTACAGTCAGGCCTGTTATATAGGAAAGAATTTAACTGATGTTTACATTGGCAGATATGGACAAAAATAAGCTCACCTACTTGCAGCCAAAGCTCCGTAAATATGACTTAGCTCTGCCCTGGAGGCTACACAGTGGTTTAAGTTATGAATTGTGTTTGAGTAGACATTCTCAGTTGAGTCATAGCTCATGGATTTTGGATCCAATTTGGATCCAAATGTCTACCATATATAAGTTGTGAATGCCCTGCTCATTTGTAACTGAGGATATTGCTTCTTAATCAGCATTTTAATAGTCTTTAAAGAATATGCACAACTGAACTGAAAATTTCAGGAATGTGCATATAAGTGAAAATAGACAGACTGTCATAAGGAAACTAGCTACAGTTACAGTCCAGTTCCTGGAGCTGGAGGATTTGCCTGTGCTCATCTTCGCTGATGCCTGGTATTTCCAAGCAATTCACTCAGCTACCATTAGTTTATCAGTTTCAGCTCATAACCTTACAGGAATGCAGTTCTGGCTGGAGGACAAATTATTGCTCCATGGCTCTTTCATTTTCAGTCTTATAATTTTCCATACAAAAACTCAGAGCTTTTCTAGAGTTATATATTTAAGGTTTTTAGCAGACTTCGCAAAACCAGTGAAATAAACGGCAATAAGCCGTATGCATGTTTGGGATACCTGCCAATTTTTCCACCTCTTTGATTTTTGACTTACGTTCCAAACCCTAAAGTAACAATGCAGTCATGTAAAAGCTAAAATGGCCTAGATTTTCAGGAGTGTTTCAGCGTTTCACAATGAGATTTACAGCCAATTCATGTTTTGTGCTATAAGTGCTCTTTTACATAACAGAGTTGCTGCCCTTTAAACAACTTGGTTTGTTTTTTCATCTTGAAGATTATTCCCTTTAGTAATTCTGATTTTAGAATACGTTAGTGGCTTTATAATATAGGATACGAGGATGAATTTTAATAGGTTCTTTTTCCTGCATTAGACTGAATTCAGTATACTCCCAGATACTCAGCAGAGATTCAGGCAACTGAATACCTTCATTTCTTTGAGTTTATTGATTAAAATTATCTTGAAAGGTTTTCTTTGTGGCTCTGCACGGCAGTGAAGTAACAAAAGGCATTGCAGAAGTGCAGTTGGCAATTTCAATGAAAGGAACTCTAGAGAAATGTGAAAGTCTGAACAGCATCTATTAATAATGACTAGCATTGCTGAAAAACAGCCATGTAGCACCTAAGTGTGAGAAAATGGAGACTGGAGGCTGATCCCAAGGAGGTGTTTCTCTCTGCAGCCATTCTTTGCAGATATAGTATGTCTAGGCTAACATTTTGTGATTACCTACCTCACAGCACTACAGTAATAAGAGATCAATCATATGTAAGTCAGGAAGAAATGTACTGCCCTTGGCAGGGAAAGGTTCTGTCAAGTTAAATATCTGGGCTTGACCTGAGCAATTTGTGGAGCTTCTCTCTGCAATTCAAGGATAACAGGATTAAGTCTTCCTAATGTGCCCTGTATGTAATAAAAGTAAATAGGAATGTAAAGCAAGATGCATGCTGGGGAAGCAGGGAAAGTGGTTCCTACAGAAGATGTCTCCTGTCTCACTAGCAGAACAAATGATGCTTCCCTCAGGGCTCCAGGAGGAGGCAGAAATGTAATGACTTCTGCCCACTTTTGACCACACCTGTTTCTGCAACAAGGAACTTCTGGGAAGTTCTTCAGGGAATCATAGAAACCTGGAATGGGATCATGGGTTGGAAGGGATCTATTTCCAGCTCCCCTGCCATGGGTGGGGACGCCTTCCACTATGCTGCATTGCTCAAAGCCGCAACCAACCTGGCCTTATGTACCTTGGACATAGATCTCCACAAGACCTGGGTTACATGCCAAGTTAGGGGTTTTTTTTAACTTTCAAGAATGCTGAGTGGGAGGTAAAGAACAAATGTTTCCTTTCTATACGTCTTCTAGGAAAAGGCAGAGAGAGGTAATGCCAGTCCCAGCTATCTTCCTGCTCATTCCTGAGACACTCAGCAGGCACTATTGCTAGACTCTGGATGAGCAGACTAAGGACCTAAATCTTGCTGTCCATTTTCAAGTTGCTTAGTGTCTCTTATGAGATAAGGAGAAACAAATAAGATGAAAAAAGAAAAGCAGAAATGAATTGTTGACAACAGCAAACTTTTGTCATTAATTTTATTACAGCAATATGCAATATCTCTTTTTATTACTGCCAGTGCTATAAACTCCTTTTCAGCTCAGGATGTGTATTGCTAACCACTTGTTAACAGTAACGCCTTTTTGTATATTTCATTAATAACAAGCTGGGCACTTTCCTTCTTCTTACACTGTTTTTATTCTTCTCAATGGGAAGTGGTTGCGAATATCAGTTCATTGGTAAACACATGAATTAAAGCAGACAAAAAAAAATACCTCTATACCAATACCCAGCTCTAAAGCTGTAGCTTTTTCTGAATAAAAAGTTATATAGAATAGTAACTCTCCTTCATGTGCTTTTTCTGTACGTTTTTAAAATTTTATGAGTTCTGTTTTCCTCTTGAAGGCCATGAAGATTGCAAAAGGGAATATGTTTCTATTCCAGCTCATGCATTAGACATATCCTCATTAGCAAAGTTCATTCTGTACAGTCTTTATTAACAGTGCATGCCTAAGCCTGACTAAAACAAAGCTTGATTTTTATGTTGTGTTTACTACAGTGGTAGTCAGAAATAATTTTACACTTAGAAAATGAAGAACAAGGACCCCAAATTTATCATTTTCTATATCATTTCCCATAGGAGGACTACACTCAATAAAATTTCCATTTAATTATCAATATGATTGATTGTTCATAATTTGGATAGTCATTATATGTATGATTTCATTTCTGATGTTAATGAAAAACTCTAATTTCTGATTATCTGCCTCAAATTGATGAACTTGTCCTCACCTCTCCAGATAATCATATATGGTACTGATTTTATTCTTATTTGAAAGCTCTATTATGATTTCTGAATAACTGAAGAATAAAACATTAGACTTATTTCTAATGTAATATTCAAGAGGTGTAGCAAAATTTTCAGTGGTGCTTTTGTGTCTGCTGAAAAAAAAACAACTGTCCATGAATTAATGTTTCCAATCTTGCTGACGCTTAAAAAGATATATTTTTTAAATAACTGGTTTTTAAACTGAAGAATGTGCGTGGAATGGACTAGCAGCACCAAGGAAACCAAACTAATAAAAGCTTTTGAAAAACTATATGATGATGGATGACATTTACCTCAGATGAATGAATTCGATAGCTGGCAGGAAACTTGGGATATCCACTTATATCTTTGAGTACTCAGTAATATATAAAATAAGGGACAAGGAAGGTCATAGAAGCAGAGATAGCAATAGTCAACCATATCCTTTCTTGCTTTTATTCACATAATATCATATTGTTTCTGGCAGTGCAAACACAGTTTCCTGATTTTAAGTAGCTGTAGATGAGAACTGCAAAGGCAAGATCCTGTTTCCTTACACATTCATAAAATAAAACCAAAGAAAGAGAGGTGGATTAGTTGAGTCTAAGTGTTGGATTTGAAGAATTTGGGTTGGACTAGTTTGGATTAGTTAGATTGTCTCTAATTTAAAAGTAAATTATCTGTACTGCTTTTCTTCTCCTATAGTACTGTGAGATCAAATAGCCGTGTGAATTTTAAGGGGGGGTAAGTTTGCAGTGTGTTTTATTTTGTCTTCCCGTTGTTGCATACAAATAATTTCCAAGGTAATCCAGGTAAACCAATGTCTAATTTCACTCTTACTTTGGCTCTGATTCTGTTTTTCAAACAGCATTTTAACAAATGTTCTTCTCTGTATCTTTACAGCTGCAGTTTGTGATGGAAAATTTATGTTGACTGATTCCTCTGGGTTTTTTCACTCTATGAATTATCCAAAACCATATAATGCAAATATCATTTGCCAATGGATTATAATGTAAGCTATCTTCCTATAGTTTTCTACTTTGTTTATTTATTATGAAGTGATATTTTTTCCTGGACATCAAATTTATGCCATTTGTTTGTATTCCCAAACACCCGGTATGGAAAATATGTAACAGTATTTTCTCCTTTCTGTTTACATATCTTTTCTTAAAAACTTGCTTACCTAAACTCCACAAATATATCAATAATTTTTCCACTTACAAAAATTCTTAGATATCATTTTGAGAAATCTTGCATATTGTATGCATGCACAGGAATATATTTGTAAGCTCAAAATAAATCAAATAATTCCAAATAATTCCAAGATATTTGTTTCAAAGTGTTACAGTAAATGCTAGTCTTTAGATAATGGGTTTATGCGATATAACTGTTACTAATGGATGGAATGTTCAAGAATTCCCTTGTCATTTATGGGTATGCCTTTCTGGGAGTTAACAGCACCTTCACTTCTAAGTAATTTAAGAATATGTTTTATAAGTGCATGAGTATTATTTGACATAATAACACCAAATGCCTTTTAAGCCTAGGCACAAGAAGTGGAATTGGTTTAATCAAGAATATATACCTACATAGAGGGACAGCCATTTGACTTTGACAATCCAGATCTACTTCATAGACCAGGGAGAAAGAGACAGCCATAGTATGTGATAAATCTCATTCTAAAGTACACATCTAAATTAGCTTAGATGATTGCAAGCTGGAAGCTCCTGAAAACCCCTACAATGACTGCCAATTCAGAAGTTAATGCTTTGAAAGCCAGTAATTCTTATTATGGCTTTGTAACAATGTCTATTCTTTGATTCTGAAAAGTATTAGTTTGGTAGAAAAGTTTCAAAGGAGATTAAGGAAATAAAGTTGACATTAGGTAAAATTTGGACTTCTCGTTTCCAAGGCTCCTTTGAAAGTGCTGGTCTTTGAGTTGTTCAGGTCTTTTGTCTTCAAAAAAAAGTCATGGTTTTCTCTCTGTTGAATACATTTGTTCCTTCTCATCTTCAGCAATACTGTTCACCAATAATTACTGGGTACCTTGGGTTTTGAGAAATAGGTGTGTCACAGGAAAAGCACAAAATTTTATTCTTCAGGTTATAAGCATGTTCCTCAGTTCATGGCCACAGAATTTGAGCATGATAATTTAATCATGTCTCAAGTGTACTACTTCCTTCTAAGATGTTAATTTTGCTTAAAACACTGCTTTAGCTGCATGAAGCATTGTATTTGGCAGATAGCTGCACCAGGCATGTAGCTAACAAAAACTTAATTTTGGAAGGAATCATGTAAATAGTATAGTACAGGTGCTGCAAATCTATGTCATTACAGATCGATCAGTCACAAAGACAACCATTTGGTTTTATTTTCCAGTTATCTGCTTCCAAAAATATCTGGCAACTCTGAAAGTAAAGGCATAAAAAATTCCATGTGGCACTCAGATTTTGTCTCAATTTTAAAGAGAATTGTTTCTATGAGGGAACTTTTGGGGTTTTCCATTAACAAATGGGACAGATTTTGTCCCGTTATTTTTATTATCCCTATAATAAAAATATTAAAAGTCATCCTACAATGCATCCAAGATTTTATTTCTCTTGCACCTTGCTTTGTCAGGAAGGATTTCCCCATTATACTCCTTCCCATATGAAGATGTAATTTCCTCTCCTTTTAAAAGTAATAGCAGTATGCTTAATATTTCCCTGAAACATTAGCTTCCTTTCAACTTTGTTTTATTCTTTACAAACCACAGATATTTTTTTCCTATAGAGAAATATATGACCAAAAAAAGGGCAAGTACAAATATTCAAATATTTACTTCATTCTCCTGTACTAATTGGTGCTGATAAGCACCAGCAGGTTGCTGTCGAGATGCTATCTTTCCTCGGGTCTCTCAAGTCCAGAAAACAAGTCATGGTATATGAAGCTAAACGGATTGTGATGATAGAGTTTTAGAATTTGGACTACCATATATGCTTATTGGAAAGGCAATGGGCAAACTGCTTAAATATAGCTTATGGAAAGAACATCAGCAAAATAAACCCAGCATTTTTTATACTTTGGTTAAACTGACTTTTGTTATTAAACTTACCGGGTGATGGTTAGGTTTGATAATATGTTCCCAAACAGTGGGTTTGAGATCTTCAAATCTTCATGCAAATCCTTGTTTTGTCACGAGAGACATTATTTTGGACTTTCAGGAGAGATTTTAATTTGTTGTTGTTCTGTTTGATACCATGATATAATTTCTCAGACCTTAGGAAGTCTACCTGAGCAGCAAGATGTTATCTATTAGTAACGTATTAAAAAGTAATTGTAGGTTAATGAAATGCAGAAGGGGAAAAAAAACCCAACCCCCCAAAAAAACCCAAAACATAAAACGCTGTTCAGATGAGTGTCTCATTCTAAAGTTTAGAAGATTCAGTTCCCAAAACAGAGTTAACTACAGTAAGTAAAGGAGTACTTATACTGTTACAAAAGGTTCATGCCCCATTCCTTTGGTAATTTTATAAACTGGAAATTAACCAAATAGGTTAGTAATCTTGATTAATGTAATTTCGCATTGCTGCTGAATTTAATATTATTGAATCACACAATGAGCTTACTGCAGCTAAAAAAGAAAATAAAAGATATTACTAGAACATAAATTTCAGTTCTGAGGTTTATTTTTGTCTGGTTATCTTAGGGTGCCTCAGGGGCTATCCATTAAGCTGAACTTCACTTCCTTCGAAACACAAAAATATGCAGACAATTTAAATATTTTTGAAGGTATTGGACAAAACAAGATTTTAAGAGGTAAGATTATTTTTGAACTAATATTAATTTTCCATTAATAAAATCTAAGTGGTAAAGTAAGCATTTTGAAGTGAAAAAAAATGAATGCATAGATTAAATAGAAGAATGCATCTGCATAAAGTTGCATAGGCAATTGTTCTCAATATATGTATCAGTATATTTTGTATATATTTAGTATACATTTAGTACACAAAGTAACCAGATAAATGATTCTATAAATAAATATATATATATATATATATAAATATATTAAGAAATCTGCTTGGATTTAAATCTTATTTGGACAATTTTATAATTTGACCAGAGCCATGGTCTCGTGGTGCCCATTTTTCATGGGAAGTATTTTGCTAGAAGAACATGTAACATCACACACAGTGACATAAAATGAAAGCATCTAAACAGAAACTGCTGGGAGTAACTCTCTGAAATTCATTACAAGCATAGCATAACAAAATTATGTAATCAATCCTGTGATTCTAGAGTTTCAGAGTGCACACCTGTAAATTTTGAAAACATTTACAACATAATAAGCATGGATATGAAAACTGAATATGCATACTGAAAGAGATATGAGAGATGAGATATGCAGAATACTTATATGGTAGCCAAACAACTAAATGTCTTCAGAGTTATCAAGATACTATAGGCAGGATCACAGTACAAGAGGGAAAACATTCTTTAAGACTCAAAAAAGCTAATCCACTATATTTTTATGACAGCACTGGGGATTTTAATGTGAGTGGAACTGTTTTCTCTCTGACTATATGATTCTTCATTTGTCCTCAGCTTCTCTGTCAGGGACTAACCCTGAGACAATTTACATTTTTTCTCATGAGGCTACAGCACAGTTTATATCCGATTATTCTGAAAATTGCAATGGCTTTAACGCAACATACTCTACATTTAATGCAAGTGAACTAAACAGTAAGTGCTCTTTTTCTTATGTGGTTTTACACTTCAGTGTGTGTGCATGCTTTTTATCCTGGAAGCTTAGTGAAAGTGTATTTTCAGTTTGACAAAATGGAGATGAAAAGGGAAGCAGTATTTTCTGACCTCAGCCTACTAAATAGATCCACTTTGTGAAATTTCATACTATTTTAAAGATAAAATTGTTGATTTCAGTCCACAGTTTTACAGGCCTGTATCTAGCAGTAGGGTGATGCCTTACAAAGCTAATGCAGGCATATCTCCATCAGATTCTTATCAGCTACTTTGTTTACTAATGAACACTGTTGAGTCGCTGATACTAATCCTTATTCTGTTGTCACCTGATAGTACCTGCTCCCCAGGGTTTCTGATGGCCTGAATCGTTGCCACAAGTAGTAGTTCAAAATGGTAAAATTAACATTCTGGAAAATTCCTGCTTCAGTAAATAGGCACTGGAAATAAGTCCAGATACAAAAAATCTACAGTAACAACCAAAAAAAATCAATGTGACTCATGCATTGCTGGTTTTTGGTAGTTGACAAAAATTTGCATGCAGATTGGGCAAGTGAAGGCTTCTTCAGCTGCTAAATTTTTAACAGGATGTGAATAGAGGATGTGACTGGGAAGGGATATGCTTCAGGAAACATTCAGAATGCGAGCAAGCTCTTGTCATGTGGAAGCCCCAGACCTGCTTTCCAGGGCACCATGAAAAGACATTGAGCAAATTACCATCAGAAGTAAAGTGATTTGGATGTTGCAGTAAATACATGTGAGCAAAGAACTACAAGGACAGGTACATGGAACACAGCACTCATATGAGCACTCAGCTCTGGTGGTGGGCCCTTTCAGCTGGAGCAATCCAGGCCTTGGCAAAGGAAAGAGGAAAAGAGCAGGGTTAGCTCCTTGTGTTAAGTAAGAAAGGGGTCCTGTCTTGTTCTCACAACACATTACTGGTGAAGGATCAGAAAAGAAGGTTGGTGAATGAATGCAAGAGCATGTAGAGCCACCTTCAGCAATAGTGCTTTGTTAAGAAGTACAAATGACAAATCTGAGTGATTATGTTGCATTGCATAGACAAAAATAAGTCACTGAGCTCCAGTTTCCAGATTTATAAATACTTGCCACCTTCTTGCATAATTCTGTGAAAACACTTCATATCTCTGTGATTTTTATTTACTAGAGGTACTTATTCACAGATTATGAGAAAATCAATTGCACTTTTGAAGAAAGCTTTTGTTATTGGATACAAGATTTAGATGATGATTCAGACTGGGAGAGAATTCAGGGTCCTACTTTTCCCACTATGAGTGGTCCTGATTTTGATCATACATTTGGCAACATATCAGGTAAGATCAAATACAAGCTGCTTCCAGATAAAAAGGAAAAGCTTGATTTAGCTTATGTTATATCACTATACAATGTATTCTTCATAGTGGTATTATCAAGATGTCATTTTATTCTGCCATAAAAGTGAGTCAGGGCTACAAGACAAATGTTTTATGCTGCTGGTTGCCGTCTTGTGGAAAGATACCAAAACTAAAAGAAGAAATAAAGAAGTATATAAAGGTATTAAAGTGTGAGGTATTGAAAAGTGTCAATGTTAACAGTATGACAAAGTGCCTTATCTGAGAAAGGGATTTCTGTTATGTAACAGTTTTATAGGTCAAAAAACTGCATGTTTACCTTAAGGAAAAAAGCAAGTATTGTTACCTTCAAGGGAAATCACTTCTCTTTCACCCCTGTCTACAGGTGACATCCTCATGGTTGTCACAGAATAACTGCGATCTATAATGTAGTTGACCTGCAGGATGCAGAGGGCACTTGTGTCCCCAGTTAGAACTGCACACCAAAAGCAATAATTTAAAACACAAGCAAAAAACACAAACACTCCAGCAACTGCCATTGCAAAACAACTTCAGCATTCAAATGTGTGTTTTAATTAGAGGCATACTGATATGAATCAGATTTCATATCATGGCTATATGTGTATCATGACTGCGTATCCCAGAATTAGACTCTAAAAGTATTTTTGTTTCCAAAGGAAACTCAATCTTTCTCAGCTGATTTTTCAGTCCAACTAAAACTAATTAAATTAATTTGGCTCTCAAAATGGCTATGTGTATTCTATGCAAGAATGCTTGCTTTCTAAGTCAACATAGGAAGTAAAAGGCCTAATGCAGATTTCAGACTAATTGTCAGGTACTTTAACATCCCACATGAAAAAGCTAGTTAATCTAGAAGTATAAATTACATAATACAATACATATAATTTAAATTATATCATTGCACTTAGTTTTGGTTTTGTGATTATAATATTTGCATATGTTATGTGATAGACCAATCAAAAGATCTATAGGATAAAATCTAAGATTAAATCCATGTTTTAAATATAACAAGGATTGTATTTTAGGGCTTTTAATTCTGCCTAATTTTGCTTTTCTTGTGACAAATCATGATGTTTCTGTAGCTTGGACTCACGTTATATTTCCCTATGGCATCAGAAGTCCAAATTCCTAGCTGCAAGGAATTAACTCAGAAAAAGCTAAACCCCCAATTTTTTTGTTTAAAATATTTCACCTTGTTATAAGATACTCATGTAGTCATTCTCTCACCTCCTCTATATGCAACCCATATTTCACACGAAAAACTTTATGTGTAAAAAAATTATAAAAATGCCAGGAAATTCTTTTGTAAAATCACAAGCAGTGGCAAATTGGGAGACATTTTTATAAACTAAAAATAAAAATTGCTCACGTGAATTTCTGCCCTCACTAAACAAAAGGCAGATATCCCATTGACTTCAAAAGGACTAGTTTCCTATTTCATGTCTAGCTCTGAGGACTGTCCAACAAGCTTAAAAGCTTATTTTAATATGTCATTGACTGGTGAATATAACTGGTGATAATCATTCACAATCATTGTGTCAGAAATTATTATAATAATAATTATTATTATTATTATTTAAAATGTAAAAACTCTCATTTAAAAAAAAAAAAAGTCTGCAATTCTGACTAAAATGTCCTCGTTATCTTGCAGGATTTTATATTTCAACACCCACAGGAACTGCATTCAGAGAAGAGAGAGTCCGGATTCTGAGTCTGCCTTTGAATTCTTCAAATTTATCTTGTCTAAGCTTTTGGTATTCCTACATAATTCCTAAATTTATACTTTGCTTAAGAATAAAACCAAATAGCTTTCTACATATATAACATTAACCCAAATCAGTGTGCCAGGAATACAAACCTGTTTCTGTCTGTGTTCCCATGGTCAATCTCAACTCCTGACTCCTTTATAGGTTTGACTCTTGCAGTTAAATTTAATGCATTTTCTTTTTCACCCTGGATCAAATATTCACTTCTATACAGCAATTACATTAAGAATCTCTGAAATATTTCTTGTCATGAAGCTTATCTAGGCCTCTGCAGAAAATACAGCCAGTACCAAGTAAAACTCCCAGGTATAATCTGAACATATGTTTCATTTTATTTTCATGCTGACTACAAATTAGTTGGAATTCCATAGAACCGTTTATAAAAAGCTTGATTTTTTTTTTTCAAGAAAACTCACTTTGTTCAAGTAACACCAAAATTGCTGCTATCCCTCTAGGTATTTCATGTATGGTACTAATGTTGATTGTTTAAGCGTGAGCATAAGTAAT
This sequence comes from Psilopsiagon aymara, assembly GCA_024733675.1. Taxonomy (NCBI): domain Eukaryota; kingdom Metazoa; phylum Chordata; class Aves; order Psittaciformes; family Psittacidae; genus Psilopsiagon; species Psilopsiagon aymara. The sequence goes on along the minus strand of JANRGW010026157.1, from coordinate 68,402 downwards.
GTGCATGGTTTGGAAAAGATAATTTTCCAGAGAAAAGGAAACTATGGGAACAACTGGAATTACGGACAAATAACTTTAAATGAATCATCTGATTTTAAGGTTTGTAAAATTGCTAGTTCTTTTTAAAATTTGTTTTAGCTAAACTGATACCAGAATTTTCTGCCAAATTAACCCAATTATCAGCAGCTCCAAAGATAATATCTAGTACTATTTACTAATACAAGTTAGCATGCAGGAGATTAGAGTCCCCATGAGTCCCCATTTGAATTGCCATTCCCCCTCCATCTTCCCTACTCTGGAATTTAAAGTATTACTTTTGTGGAAAACAGAAAGCCTTAAAATTGTCATGGGACAAATAGTGTTATCACAACATAGAGCTTTCCACAAAACAAGTGTGTTTAAAGCCTATCAAAATCTGAAGTGGAGGTTATAATCTCAGTAGTGAATGTGATATGAAGCATTTAGGCATGAGAATATTTAAATGAAATTACTTCAGAATCTGAAGCTGTACTTTCACTGACTGATTTCAGAATCATATCTTGAAAGTGTGTTCCAGATGAAAATGTATTTGGCACTGCACGATTAACAACCAACCCGATCTACCTGTAAGCAAAAGGAGGAGACTTCTGCTGGATAATTCCTTCAGCAACTCTCTATTCAAAACAATTTCCTTTTATAGGTATTTGTGATGGCTTGTCTTGCTATAGTAGTTTTGATTGATGCAAAAGCCCTGCCAGAAAGAGACATTTACTATCTGAGAAAGTAAATGCATCTACGACCTGGCTGCACCAGATTTCCAGCAAATGTGTGTTTTATGATCTCAGGAAGAGTGCTATACCTAGCTTTATTTCACCAGCACAAATTCTTTCGTAGCAGGGTTACTTTAGCTCCATGGATATTAACAAATGAGATCAATTTCAGTTTTTCCTGGAGATACGCTATTGGATCAGAAGTTTGGACTGATGACATACAGAATTTTCATTTCAAAAAATACATGCATCTATATAAAAAAATAAAGTTACTGAACCATGTTCATCATTTATATGAAGAGTTCCTGCAACCTTAAGAATGATCCACTTGGTTGGCATGGTGCTGCCTTTTTTTTTTTTTTTGCAAGGAATTCTGTTTTTTCATTGATGACCTTCTTTTACTTATGCACCAGTGCAGGTTATAGTAAAAAAGAAGAGTGATCAAGGAAGAGGTCAAAAGGATTCAGCATAGGAATGTGAAAAGTGTTTAATTAATATATAAAATTCTAATTTTTTTTCAGGTTATTTTTGATGCCTTTAAAAGACCCGGTCTCAGTGATATTGCCGTGGATGACATTGGCCTGACAAAGGGGAAGTGTAATGATAGTATCTATGTAGAGCCAACTGTGATTCCATCTACTACTGTCCCTTCAGTTCCTAGTAAGTAAACACTAAATTACAGTTAGTTGATTGCCATTTCCTATTAGTATTTTGGTATGAGTGACTCAGAATTTTCTGCCTTCAGTTTTATAAAAAGCTCTCTTCAGCACTATAAAATTATCTTCAGGATAGTATACTAGGGGTCAGATTCTCTGCCTACAACTTTGTTGATAGTAACAGATCTGGTAGATTCACAGCTTAAGCTAATATCAGTACAGTGTCTTCGAAACCCGAAGCCTGGAGGATAATGAAAAAATTTAAAAATTGTCTCTAAAAGCTTTAATTAGTAAAGCTGCCAGAAAGCCACTGAAGAGGAAAGAAGATGAAAAGGAAGGAAGATTATAACCTCTGTATTTGAATGATAAGCAATATAGCAGGATAACAAAAGAATGAGCAAAGTCACGTGAAAATATCACTAGAGGTCTCAGCTCACCAAGGTCTGAGAGCACATGCACTCTGAAAACTCCCACATTCAGAGGAATAAATCTATAAAATAGTGAAAGAATGGTGTAAGAGTGGAGCACGATCTATGTGAATGTCTAATACCCAAAATGGAGGTATTATCACAATGGATGGGTTCTTTCCATTATGCATTTGGCCATATAGTTATTCCTACTGTATCTGGTGACATAAAATAAAGCAATATTTGCTGTATAAAAATTTAAATCGGGAAACAGAAACAACATAATGGCAGCTAGTTCTGGTTTTAGAGGAAATGAGTGGACCAAAAAAAACCCCAAAAAGTAATCAAGGGACTCTTTCCACTTTCTTATCTAATGAGAGATTTCAATATTTGCATAAATTATTGAATCTGTCAAAACCAAAGCCTGATTTCTTCAATTTTGCCTTTTGTAACTACCCCTTGTGGCAAGACAGGAGTGATGAATAAGTGATTGACCTGGTAACAATGGATAGTGCTTTTTTTCTGCTTTATCTTGTTTCATCTCACTATTTTCTTTTCACCTCTCCCAAATCCCAGGTTCAGGGAAGGAGAAGGAAATGAGAGGAGAATTGTTTTTTTTTTTTTTTTTTTTGTAAATAGTTGCTATCTGCCCAAGTCAAATAGAAGTTAATGGAACATGAAACATTGCTACCTAAAGTGCATATGCACTTCTCCAAACAGGTTATATAGGTTGATTCAGAACTATCAAAATGCAGAGTCATTTAAAGAAAGGCACAGACATGTAAGCTGCCTCAAAATATGTCAGTTTCACAGAACTTGTTAGCAGAAGTCACTAAGAAAAATATACAGAAATTTATACATCTGCAAAATACATCTAAAATGGTGAGTAAAAATTGCATACGATGTTAACCAGGTCCACAGGCGTTCAAAATAAAAACAGGTACATATATATACAGAACATGTGGAAAGCATTGAAAGATCTGATAAGGCTTTGTAATTTATGTGAAAGAAGCATAAAAAAAGTTTTCTACAAAAGACCTATTCACAGATGGCTTCAAATCATCAAAACAGACAGTGAGTATGTTTCAGGATTGCCTCCTGTTGGATTTGCTGTCACTTACAAAGCACAACTAGTTGCTCTCTTGACAGCATATAGTAAATAAAAATGGCCTAAAATTGAAATAATAGAAAAAGACTGTGCATTGTATTTATGTTGAAGTACTGTGTACTAATATTGTCTTCTATCAAATCTATCACATTTAATTCTACAGCATCAGGACAGAGAAGAAACCAAAACCTTCTAAATACAAGAGCAAAATTCTGGTTTTGGATCTCCATCTTGAGACATGGGAAAGTAGAGTTCAGTAAGATGTCTCTGTCAGCAAAATTAAATTTTAATAAAGCTAGTAATTTCAGTTATAAATCTCCAAAGTCAGTTTCAGAATTTAATTGCAGTTTTCATAAAAGTAATGCAGTGGAGAGTTGTTGATGTCTGCCACCCCCATCCATCTTTCTGGTAGCTCACACCTCACAAGTTAGCATCAGTATAATGATTAGTGATATAGTAGCTGAAAGATGAATAGCTGCTGAGTGCTGCTGTCAAAACACCACAGAAATGTCACTCAAACTATAGCGCTCTACCCCAAATATGGTGATAAAGTTTTAATATCCAAAAGAAGGAAGTGGTCACATAGCATATAAATCCTTTTCAAGCAGATTAGAGAGGATCCATACTGTTCTTCAATATGGTACAATAGCTCAGGCTAAGCTGTTGCTGGGGAAAAAACAAACTTGTTTGCATAACTTTATTGAGGTATGCTATGTATATGCTGTCTGCAACCTGCTAAAAAATAGTGAATGTTATCAGTCATCTTCAAAGAAGCATGAAATTACTTTGATGGATGTGGTGCAAGCTTTCTAACACTAATGGTTTCAATACAAATGTCATGTCTATAAACAAGAGATGAAAGAATGTGAGCTAAGCCAATTTCTTCTGCTAGACTTAGAGCACTGGCATCATTCACAGTGCCACAAAAGCTCACTGAAAAGTAAAACCAAATCTTTGGTGGTGGGATAGAGAAGCTGGATTCACTTTTGTCTTTTGCACAAGACTGTCAGCTTACACTTTCATCTAAAACAAAGACTGCTTTCATCTTCATGTTCTTTTATAACCTGTCTTTTAACACAAAAAACAGTGTGGAAATTACAGTGTAGATTACACTCTTAAGATGTATATGTCAAAATGAATTAAAATCTTGGCCAATACACAGAGGATTTTCTTTATGAATAGGTCATATGTTATTTTCTTTAGTGCTGAGAAAAATCGTGTATTACGCTTAATGAAAAAAAAGATCATTTTTGATGATTACTATTTGGTTTCCAACAAGTGACAGCTGTATCAATAACTCAGTATAAATTTGTGTTTAAAGATCACCAGAAATCCTTAAAACATTTTTTCCATGAATTAGTAAAATAAATTATTTCTAGTTTTTTCATGTAAGAGAAAAATGTTCATTACTAATGTGGTTTACATGTGGTCAACACAAGATCAGATTTTGTCATAAATTGCACCTGTTCTACTATTAAGAATGTTATGCTTGTTCTGCTCATCTTATCATCAGATCACTCTGACTAAGTCATGTGGGGTTTATGTGGCTTTACAATAGTTGTGTCTGTACATGCACTAATGTTCTATAAAAATAAGACAATATAACATTTATTTGTTGTTAATTGTATTTACAGATAGTCCTCATTGTGAGCTACAACTGAAACATAATATACTTGTTAATCAGTGTATGATTGTTAGCAGTTGCTTTTCCTTACAAGAGTTTGTCTTTTTCTTGCCAGGACTGATGTGGTGAAAGTTCTGTGCCATGGTTGTCATGATGAAGTGATAAAGTTCAAATCTTTCTTGCATTTTTAGGAGCTTCCATGCAGTGTGATTCAACGGGCAAACTCAGTAGGACTTGCAGATTATGCGATCTTCAACAAAGTGGTTCAGATTATGGAAAATTGATAAGACATAATGAAACACAAACTCTCAGCCATAATGTGGGGGGTAGGGGGAAATGTTGAAGTTTATCCAACTTCTGAAAGTTAAAAAAAGAAATCAATTTAAATTCAAAGAATAAACGAACAACAAAACAAAATTTTAAAAAGTAGATTTCTTTTGCCTTAACTCCTAAATCCTGAAGTAGGTGAAGGAGCACTGCTTAGTTTTGAATAATGTAATTGTAAACAAAAGAAGTGGGAAAACACCAAAGTTCATTAAGATGGTACAGCTGAAATAAAAATAAATTATATTTCTCAACATGAAGTGAGGTTTTGGAATGGGAAGCTACATGTTTTGGATGTAAACTGACAACTAAACTATATATTGAAAGAGAATATTGAGTAAATAAAGTACAATTAGCTGTTCCTCTGTGTGAGTGCATGCATCTGTACATACATATCTACAATATTTGCTTGCAAATACATTTTATTTTTTTATATATAAGTGCATATGCATGTTTATGATAAAGATGTCAGTAAGAAAATAATAAATAAGAAGTTCTTATTGAAGCAGTTGTTTCAAAGAAAAAGCAAATGGACACTTTTAGCATTTACAAGGTTTAACTGTAAAAGCTTTTTTGGATCCTGATGAAATCAAAAGGACAGTATAATGGGTTTTATGCTATAGAGTTTATTTGCTACATAACAAAATGTGCTTTATTCTTGGCTATCAAGTAGTGCCACAAGAAGATTAATCAGATAATAAGCGAGGCATAAAAGCTAAGTGCATAAATAGGTTATATTTGGGGGAAAAGTGTCATCTGTTTCTTTAACATTTTCTAGCTTTTCTATTAATGTAATAGTTAATTATACAGTTGATTATAATTTATTAAAAAACATATCGCATTCTTTTATTATATGTTCTCCCATGTGCACAGCAGACCAGTAATAGCCAAATGAAAGACAGACTGCGTCCTTCCCCTAACTACATGGGGAAGACTTCTCATAGCACAGTCAAGAATACAGTTGTGCATCTGGGCACCAGCACTTCACAAATAGCAACATAAGAACTATAACTGTAACACTACAGCACAGACTGCGTATGTCATCAGGTCTTAGACACTGTAGCTAATAAGAACAGTTAATTTCATAGAAACCTTATTCCTTCAATGCTCTTTGTTCTTTCCAGTGTTGGCTTCTCACAACTCACTGCTCAGGCTCTATATCAATGGCACTGCAACTCTTACCCTTACAGTGATGAAGTTGGCTTGAACATACTCCTCATAAAATTAATTTTTTCCTATCTTTGTAACAACAGATTGCAAAAGTAAGAAATAGACTAATTATGTTTTTGAAATGTTTTCTTTTACAGCTGACTGTGGAGGGCCAGTTGAAATCTGGGAGCCAAACAGTACCTTCAGCTCTGAAAACTTTCCAAACAATTACCCTAATCAAGCTTCTTGTAAGTCATTCTCCAACTTTTCAGAAAAAAGTTTAGCTATATAAAAGTAGACATACTAAATCTGCTTTCCTAAGTCAGATGCTGTCAAGCAAAAAAATCTAAGCTATATGAACTGGTATCTTTTAACTGAAGACTCTATGGCTTTTAGCAGAAGTTAAGGAATCATGTTCCAGTTGATTAAAAAGTGAGGAAGACAAGCATAATCCTTTGGAATGGATTCAGACAAGCCAGTTCTGTCATGCCTATTATGTCAAATATCTTAATGTAACAACAGACAACATGCTGAACATCCCCATTTTACCATTATACCTCAACCAGGTTAATGTCATCATCTCTTCTGTTAAATAGTTAAGCTTTTCTAGGACCAAAGAATGTGCGCATGTATTTTGCAAGGGATCCTCTCTTTATAGAGTGTTTCTTAACATACTAGTGAAAAGTATTGATGATCAGAGGGCTGGAGCATCTCTCCTATGAAGACAAGCTGAGAGAGTTTGGCTTGTTCAGCCTGGAGAAAGGAAGGCTCTGGGGAGACCTTATTGCATCTTTTCACTACCTGGAAGTTAGAGAGGGACTTTATCTAAGAATAAGTAGTGACAGGACAAGGGTAATGGCTTTAAACTGAAAGAGGGTAGATTTATATTAAGTATAAGGAAGAAGTTCTTTACTGTGAGGGTGGTGAGATACTGTAACAGGTTGCTCCAAGAACTGGCAGATGCCCCATCCCTGGAAGTGTTCAAAGCCAGACTGGATGGGGCCTGGAGCAACCTGGTCTAGTGGAAAGTATCTCTTGCCCATAGCAGGGGGAGGATTGGAACTAGACAGTTTTTAAGGTCCCTTTCAACCCAAACCATTCTATGATTCTATGGTTCTATGAAAGACATCATTACTGTACTAATGCTACTTGATATATATTAAGCTACAGCTGGCAAAAATAAAAATATTTCAAGGTGGTACACTATGTGTTGTTGATGGATGAAGCAAGGAACAGAACTCTGACATTGCTTGTTACTGAAATTTTAATTATTACTTCACCTTTCACTAGAGAACTGTGTTGTGTTGCCAATCACAAAAGTTGCAATTTGTGTTTCTGTCCCATTTGAGTTATAGCTCTGATTTCCGGGTATGAATTTCACAAGTTCCTAAATGAGATTCCTACTACTGAGAAAATGATTTTCATTCCCTGAACAGATTATAAAACAATTGGGTTTGATTTCCTTTTCTTTTCTTTTCTTTTTTTTTTTTTTTTTTTACTTTCTTTAGAAGATTTTGATAGCATCCACACTTACATAGATTATATATTGTAAAGCATAGGCTAAGCAGAAGGAAACACTTCTACTCTAAAAAGACATCTCACTTGAAAGGCAGGCTTCTGTGATGGACTGATTATAGAAATTACCTTACTAGCAAATAAGTCTTTAGTGATAAGACTGTCACATTTTCACAGTTACAAAAGAGTTAGATTTGCTGCTTTAGGGAAACTCACAGTTGTTATGAATGGTTAAAAAAAAAAATCATGTGTGTGTCTTAAGAGCCTAAATCCAGTTTTCAAAAGTGCTTTAGAGATGAGAGTCAATCTAATTTGGGGTCTTGACAGCATAAGTTGCTTTTAAAGATAAGATTTAGTCTTCTAAATCTCTTGGGTGATGTTAATAATTTAACAGAATTGTGTTTTTTCCCCAAATCCTTCAACCAGAAGATGACACTGTAAATGAAACAGCTGAAAAGGTAATTTTTTGTGTGTGTGTTATTATTTTCCAGGTGTGTGGTACTTAAACGCTGAAAATGGAAAAAACATTCAACTTCATTTTCAGGTTTTTGATCTGGAAAATATTTATGATGTAGTTGAAGTCAGAGATGGCAGAGGACCAAAGTCCTTACTTTTGGGCAAGTAACGGCGTAGCATAAAAAATTAATATAATCAGACAACTGGAGCAAACTGTTAGATATAACATAAAGGAAATTAACTCTATCTAATTTTATTCAACATTTCTTCATATTTTGTGTCTCAGAAATTAGGAGGAAAACTGGAGAAAACATACTCTATGTGACATCATATTTCCCACATGTTTGCACACACTTAACTTTCTATGCAATCCAAACAAAATTAACTTCTTGATAACTAAAACTGCCCATTCGTGTGCACAAACAGAAGCATAATCTCTTAGTTGAACCTTATTTTTTGATAATGATATGCCAAATTTGGGGTTGAGCTTTGATCATTGCAGTCTGATAGGAGTTGTGTTTGGGGGAATAACTGTATTCATGTGGTAGCAGTATTTGCTTTTGAACCCAAGATATTTTGAAATACATAAGAACAAAAAAAGTTTAAATATATCCATGTTCTTCTGGAGAATAGCTGTATATACAGGACAAGACCCATTGCCAGATATCTTCTCCACAACAAATCAGATGACAGTAATCTTCCGTACGGATGAATCTACAACAAAGAAGGGATTTCTTGCAAACTTTACTACTGGCTACCATCTAGGTAAGCACATGAACCCATGTATTTAAGAGGTAATGATGCTTTTCAAAGACATTTGAGAAGAATTGGAGAGTGGAAGTTGACCCTCAGCCCTTTATCAACAGAAATATGAAAAAGTTAAAGAGAAAAAACCTGGTAGTTACCCATCTGAAATTTGTTTCCTAGCATGAAAAGTGACATTTTTGTGGCTTTATTGTAACAGGACCAGTGTCTGTATCTTATGAAAAACTGTGTAATATTACGTGAAAAACTGACTCACTATTTTGACCAAAAGCTATTCAAATGTTTAGAATGCAAATACAAACTGTTCTCTATATAAGCCCCAGAAAAGATCACTTTGTGACTCACTTGGAGATGTCACTAATGTGTTTTTTAATGCATTTGTGAAATATTTATTATCGATTACAGCCACTAGAAAAGAAAAATATATATGTAACTCTGATTAATGTTTCCAATACAGTCCTCCTTGCACCTTCAAAAATTTGGTCCTCAGTTTGTGAAGAATCTGAGGAGAGTTAGACTTTTAAATATTTGGACAGCAGTGTTTCTAGTCCCAGCCAGTCCCCTTCTAAAAGTCTCAGGTTTTCTTGAGGCCTGCAATTTGATTTGACACTCATAGAAGTAATACAGCAATCAACTCTCCAAAAACCTGCAAAATGAAGCCAAATGCTAAAGTACATGGAACAGCAATATGCTTACCAAGACAAATACTTACACTAACTCTATGCCAAATCTTGTTGGAATTATTTAAAAGCTTTGTATTACTTCTATGGAAGTCTGACAACAGAAAAAATAGCAAGGAAAGAAAAAGCAGTATGCATTCAGAGATGTGTGAAATACTATTAGTTTACATGAACAGAAAGTCAACAAGAATTTCCACTCTCTTTCTTACTTTAAATATCATAAAGGCAAGTGGCTCCCAGCGTGTTTAGATAGCTGCAGCTTTTCTATGGATTAACAGTAATATTTTTCTTAATCTCAAAAATATTAACCATTGATATATCTTTGTAAAATCAATGACATTTAATCCTGCTGTGCAAGATTGAGAGATAGGTTTATACAGACATAAGACCATTTTGCTGCTCTTATTCTGCCTTCTTATCACATATGCACAGTCCAACACTATGCCTTTTTTTTAGCTGGTTCATCATATCTGCTGAGCCAGCTTTGCTCATATTTTGCTGTAAAACAAAAATTAAAATTAGCAAGGCAGAGTTCTCCAAGTGGCCATTGCAAGTTCTGGTTAAATACATTAAAAAGTTCCTTTTGCAAAAGAATGATGCTTATTCATGATCTTTGCAGCCAAAGGACAGAGACTATTATCATTAGCATGCAGGCCCAAAGGTAAAAGGATTGTCAGTAAATAAAGTAATTTTGAAAAGAAAAGCAGATTTTTCTTCATATTTTAATTTTCTATAAAATATTGATTTTTTTAAAAAGGAAACATGACTTGAACATTAATAGGTTTTGGCAGTATGCAATATAATAAAAACCTGACCAATAAATTCTATGCAAAATCTGGCATCAGTTATGGCCATTGAATGTTGTGAAACTTCTGGTTAAGGCCTTTTATAGCCATATCCTTTTGCTTCCATATTGTACAACAGGCGACACTGGCTGATGAATGAATCATTTTAGATTAATACTAAAAATTCAGAAGCAAAATAATTACCTTGCCTTAAATAAGATTTCTAGATGATTAAATGTTTCAGTCAGTAAGTCCAGGAAGGAAAATAAAGAAAATAAACATATTTTCAACAGAATTTAAGTTTATGACTGTGTAATTTCCTGTAAATGTATGCAATGGAGCCATTAAAAATATGCTTTGGCCATTAGAAAAAAAAACTATAACTTCTTTTTTAATATCTGTTTTATCTGCTTTTGTTACATAACTAATATTGAAGTAGCTTAATCCTACTTTTGTGAATGCTTTTCTCATTCATTCCTGCTACTTTTGTCTCTTCCACCTTTCTTCCCAGTCAGTTTCTGAAAGGAGATACTTGGTTTCAGTGCCTCGTGATGTTTGGCTTAACATACTTTAAGGTCTCTAAACCTCAGTGAAAGTACTCAGGGTCTGAAACTTGAAATCATTTGTCACTTTTGGCAAGATTTGACCAGGATTTTATTTTTTTCATCCCTCCAAAGTTTATTAGATGTAACAGAAGAACATTAGTAACTAGTAATATTAACTAAACCAGATGCCCCAAAGTATAATACAATAGATTCTATTCTTAATGAGTGTCTATTTATCTCAAAATAATCATTATTTTGTAAAAGAGATGGATAAGAAAGGAAAACAAAGGTTCCATGTACTCAACTTTTCTTTCAGGTGAACTGTATGATCTCCAATGAACATCAACATTCCTTGTGATTACCAATTAAATTTCCTTTCCTGTTTTCCTTCAGGAGCTTGTGCAATTGACGAGCATCAGTGCGGCAGTGGGGATTGTATACCATTGCATAACCTTTGTGACAACCTACCTCAGTGTGAAGATGGCTCTGATGAAACAAAGTGCAGTAAGATTTCTCTCAAAGAGAAGTGCATGTATATTTAGTAGGAATTATGCAGGAAAACAGACACAAAACCTCAGATAGTGTAAACTACTGCAGCCGCATGCAGACCATGCCAATTTACACAGTAGTAGCTCAATGTGTTTGTCAGGACCAAAAAAACAAAGTTGCTTTTCTGAGATAGTGTATGTAAGCTGATGAAGATCTCTGGAAAAGGTAGAAAGTTCTCTGTCCTTAAAACTGTGTCTGCTTATAACTACCAAAATGAAATGAAAACTCATTACATGCTTTTCTCCTGTATCCATTTTTATTCCCAATTCTATCACTTTTTGCTGTAATTAATTTGAGTTTCAAAGCAGTATAAATTCTGCAGTGAAGTTCTATTTCTTGATGGAAATTCCCAGAAAGTCTTGTGAATGTGAAGCAAACTACAGTACATGGCACCCTCCAGCCTGCATAGACTTCATCTTGTGGAAACACAGCTATAGGATGAAGGGATGGCACAGCTGCAAAAGTAACATCTGTTGTAGGTGTGCATGTTGCTACAAGCAGACAAATGGATACTGCTGCTTAGTCCCCTGTTAAAACTGTTATTTCCAAAATGTAGGTGTACAATGAGCATGTGGCCTCATATCACATGACATGGAAATAGCATTCTCTCAATAATAAGTTAAATGTAAAACTGACATCAAAAGTACATTGGGCCTAGCACAGAAATTAAATTGATGTTTCTGACAATCTGGTGGTTCTGGCAATTTATCATGGTGCACTAAATGGGTATTTAAGCTCAGTACAACGTTATCTTCCATTTTTTCAAAGAAGACTGCTAGGGACCAGATATGTCCTTCAGTGTATGCTGACAATGCTCATTGATTTAAACATCTTTTACATGTATATATATGTACATATGTAGTATATATATAAACCCATATATTTCTATATATGACATATATAAATATACGTATACATATATATATAAAAACTTCCAAAGACATATATTCACTCTTCACTTTAGAGCAATAAGCTATTTTGTTGTAAAGATAGTCTTCCTTAAAAACGCATGGAATCAAATTCACTTCAACTTCTTCTTAAGCACAGAGGACTTGAATGCTTTTTTCCCAGTCATTGCTAAAGAAGATATGAACAAGGTAACCATCACCTAAATTAATAGGATGCACATATTCCCAGAGATTTATTTTGTCATAGATTGTCTATTACTTCATAACAAGTTACCTCACATTAAAGAACTGGGAGAATAGTTTCCAAAACCCTATTTAATTCAAACATTGGCTGAATCAATCTAAGCCTTAAAATAAAATGAAAATTCAATTAGTCATCTTCACATTGAATCTTTTCAGTGTCCAAAAGTCTTGCTCATTTTCCTGAATCCAATTTCAATTTCTTATGACAAGTGGCAATTTGAACTGGACAAACTGACATTTTCAAATTCTAAAATTTCTGAAACTTCCCAGAAACTGCAAAGAAAAGGTGTAGGATATCTTTTCCCTTGAAAATTTAATTTTTCAAGACTGCTCAAAAACTTCTTATGACTGAGGGTTGCCATTGGTTAATTGCTATCGTTTCTTTCATTCACGCTCTGTGGGTGTCAAAGCAGTATTCCTAAAAATCTGGGGTTTTTTTCTGTTTTTTTTTTTTTGGTTTTTTTTTTTTGTTTTGTTTTGTTTTGTTTTGTTTTGTTTGTTTGTTTGTGGTTTTTTGTTTGTTTGTTTTGTTTTGTTTTTACTATAGTGTGTATGCTTTGCATTTTTGTGGAAATATTTTGATAGGAAAAGCTTTTCTGGACAACTGACATTTAACAAATGGTTTTCAGGAGGCTTTTATTTTTTGCATGTGTGTAACTAAAGCTGCAATGAAAACAGTGACTGTTCTCAAAGCAATTGGAAATGGAAAAGCCAATTTTTCTGTCAGCTGTGGTTGTAACCTCATTTCCAGTCAGTTTTACTGATCATTGTAGGTAAAACTTCATACAGTATCTGAAAATTACACGATGCTGCTAAGAAAAAACATTGGTTAGAATTGATGGGAAACATATTGTTTATTGTCTATCTGTGAGACATTTGCAAAATACAGGGTATGAAACCCTTCTGTGGCAGAAATATAGGAGATAGCAATAGCATTTCCTTCCTGTGGGAGTACAACATCTTGAAGATGCTGGATTTATTATCATTGTAATGCATTTTAATTGTTTTCTTCTTTTCTTCCCTTTTTTTTTTTTCTTTAAATCTGTTTATATTACATTTCTACTTGCTTGGGCCAGGAGGAATGGGAGTGTGAAGGTAGGAAGGTCATTTACCACCTATCTAAAATGCTTTTGTCCATTTTGGTCTACAGTAAGACTGTTTAATGGTTCTCTAAGCACTGAAGGGCTGGTACAGGCCAGGATTGGGAAGACGTGGCACCTGACATGTGCAGATGGTTGGAATGAAGAGCTTTCAGACAGTGTTTGCCTGCTTCTGGGGTTAGGGTGAGTGAAAATATTCATTGTCTTTGTAACTTATTTGCAGGTTTGTTTAGTCTGCATATTGGTGTTTTCCTCATCATTTTACTGGTGTCTTTACCATTCAAGAAAGGGGCAAGTATATTTTTCTGTAGTATGTGACCTGCTTGGTGTGCTAACAACTTCATAACTATTGCAAACCCTATTTTGATGGCATTCATCAAAGGATTGATGACTCTGAATATGGCAAATTAGGCATGAGGATACATATTGGAAAACACTAGCAAACTAATGTGAAGATATTAGTCTTTCACCACTTTACGTCATCATTTATACCTTCACGTATATGAGAATGACTCAAGAGTAAAGCTGTAGTAAACCTCAGCCTTGTCTGTTCTGCCATCGTATTAATATTCATTTTAAGTAAATTCAAGATAATCACTTGGATATTCTGCTACTGGGTTCCAAATACATTTCATAACTATCATTAGAAATGAGCTGTTGGGAGAGGAAATTGTATTTCTCTTGAGGTATACTTCAAGGGAAGAGGGAGGTATATAACTGAAAATTCACTGCCATCCACTGAATAATAAATAGCTTTCCGACAGTGCTGATGTTTTTAGGGAATGTCACTCATCCAAGTAATAATCAAATTAAATTCTAAGCTTGCAATTCGTTATACTGGTCTCTATCCAAAGTAAGGTGCCGGCAAATTCCCTTCTGATAAATTAATCATAGAAATCACAGAATTAGGACTTAGAAAAACATCCAAGTGTTATTTGAAAATACTTTTAATCATTAGATGAATGTGTACTGATTCATTGTTTTACATTTTTCCCTTTGGGTAGGTACTGCATTTATGTAAATATCAGGTACCTGCATGCGCAAATCCTGGTTGTAATTTATGTACACAGTGAACTCATTTACACATGCATATAAGAACGTTCCATGACTAAATGTTCCTCTATTCAACACATTGTCCTTTACAGTAGACAGTAGCCTTCTTCCTCTGATTCTTTCTCCCCCCTGCCTAACTCTTTTCCCTCTATAACTTCTGGACAGTAATAATTTTGTAGTCTGCTGGTTTCATTTCCATTTCTATATTTGCTAGGCTTCAGTGAACTTTGTTTTGGTAGTCTCTATTACTTTTTAAAAATTACTTCTGCTTTTGTCTCCATAACATTCTGTGGCAATGCATTTTGGTGTGTATCTATAAAATAGATACACTTGTTAAAGGAAAAAATCTATTAAGTTACCTAGTTACTTGTCTTTAATTCAATGTCTCAGTTTATTACATATTCCCATTGTCAAGAAAAAGGATTTTTAAACTGAAATTGATTCACATTGTCATATCCTGGGTGCTACTGTTGTTACTGGTCCTACAGTGTAGAATAAAATTCTCATATATGCAACTATATAAAACCCCTGTAAGCATCATGCTATTTCTGCCTTCCATGAATCCTCCTGTAGCAGCATATTTGTTAATAACTGTGATACAATATTTATTACTAAATGGATGTTTGTAATAACAGGTCTCAAGTAGGATATAGCTCATGCACCTACACTGAATAATTACCTAGAATCATACTTTATTACAGAAAGAAGCTAAGATTCATCTGGGACAGTTTACTTTTGCACAATTGCTTGTATGTTTGCTAGTCTCATTTACTGTTTAATTTATGAAAAGAACTAAAAGGATAGGAGTCCTGTAGCATATCCTGATTGTTTATGTAGCTGGGCTAGAAAGTGCAATGTTCCACACAGATTCTACTACATCACACATGTGAATCCTTTTGCCTACATTTTTCAAATATGTGACTGTGACGTTTGTGGTATGTGCTATACAGGAAGCAAATATGGAGGTATGCCTATGTGTTCATCTGCAAAATGTAGCTTAGACAAATCATTTACAAATTGTTCTTAATGAGTCTGGGGTGCCAGGTGCACAAATTGATGCTTTTGAGAAACCTGGACAAGCTCCTTTGCTCATCATGCACTTGTAACTGGGTGAATCTGACTACACTGATAAAATCTGAGTATTGTGAGCATCGCTTTTCCTTGAACCAACAAAATCATAACTTGAGCTTTTCACAATTATACTGGTGTGATGTGAAAAAAGCTTGTTTCTCTGGAACCAGAGCCATCCAGGTCTTTACTGAATTGCACCTGGGAACAGGGGTAGACCTTGCAATTTTGCCATTTTCAAAAGTCCAATAAGGACCAAGAGTTTAGGCCTTGCTCTGAAATCTGCAGTCTGTTTTCTTCATGAACTCACAAAATTCTTGAGAAGGAAATGAGTTCATTAGAATAAAATGCTTTTCTTGAGATTTCCAGGTCAATTAGATTTTCGTCCTCCCCACTTATGAATGGTCAATAGTAGCTACATGCTTAGCTCCTTGTGGCACCTCAGAATACTCTGTCTTTGGTTGTCAAAAACAGGTTCTCCAGCGTGCTGAGAATAAAATATGGGGCCTAAAAGTGGCAAAAATGATTCCCAAATATCTATGCACTAAATAAATAAATAAATAAATAAATAAATAGGACAAGGGGTAACGGGTTCACACTTAAACAGGGGAAGTTTAGACTGGCTATGAGGAAGAAATTGTTTAGTGTAAGGGTGATGAGGCACTGGAATGGGTTGCCCAAGGAAGTTGTGAATGCTCCATCATTGGGGGTGTTCAAGGCCAGGTTGGACATAGCCTTGGGTGTTATGGTTTAGTGTGAGGTATCCCTGCCCATAGCAGGGGGGTTGGAACTAGATGATCTTCAGGTCCTTTCCAACCCTAGCTATTCTATGATTCCATAATAAACAGATAACATGGTCTTACTCTGCTGTAGAGCCAATGAGAGCCATGTGCTGAATATAAGGATCAGACATTGCCATCAAGCTTGGCGTACACCCATTGCTTAAGAGTCTTCATTTCAAATCTAGAAAGTATAGAGAAGTTACTTTTATTTATAATTTGCAAATTTTCATAAAAAAACAGGTGCATGCAAGCATTTAGAAAACAGGAGCTCTTGATATGAATTTATGTGTGGGAAAAAAGCTTTAATGCCAAGAAGTGTTCATTATTTGTAACTTGCTATTATTCTTCGTTTGTTTCTCTTACTGTCAGAAAATCAGCAGGTGAAACAGAAACACTACCTTGCAAACATCCCACAGCTTGATAACTAAACAATACATTACAAAATGCAAGACCGTATTTTCTTCAAATAAGAAATGCGGGGTTTTGTTGTTGTTTGTTTGTTGGTTTAGCTTTTTTTTATTAACAGATAAATAATTGTAGCTATCAGACAGATGGACAGTTGTACTTCTATCTTTATTCTATTTTTTCCAACATGGTACCACACTACCTGTATCTTTCCCAACATTTGCTACTGCTTATTTTTACTGAGCACATTTGAGACTGTTAGTGACTCACATCATAGAGATTATTACAGTATTTTGGTACATGAAGACCAACAATATCTGAGACATTTAGTGCTCAGATATCTCCGTACATCTACTTCTAAGAAAATTCTAAGAAACTTCTAAGACCATTCTCTAATTTTGCTGTAGTTTTTGCCTAGTGAGCAATTCAAACGGAATGAGGGCTACTTAACACCTAGGTTAGCCTCTTCAAGCCCATTTTTGTCACAACCTGCAAGATTTCTATAAGATCATTTTTATTAACAGAAATTAAAGAGCTGTGGAAACTATATTCTTGTTACTAAACTAAGTATGTCCAGAAAAGCATCTGATTTCTTATAATTACAGAAATGCTTAACCCTCATCATTTAACAATAAGTAAAAGAGTAGCAGATTGATTTTTGTGGTCATTCATAAAGCTTAGAAATTTTGATTTCCAGTTGTGTGTGCTTCATTGTACTAAGAAACCAAATGAAATTATCAAAGGTTTTCTCAAAAAAAAAGGGCTTAGATTTTATTTCAAAAACCTGAGGAAGCTTAATAAAGCCCCTGTGGTTACAGAAAAGCTCAGAGAAGTTCCCAACTGTAGAACAGAAATTTCAGCATTAAAAAAAAAAAAAAAAAGGCGTGAAAAAAAGTTTGCTCAGTCTTTGCAGAAAAAAAGACCAAGAAAGATGCTAAGTTGAGATGAGAGATTTTCACAATGAGATGAGAGATTTTCACAAGTATTGTTAGGCTAGTGGAAGCTATGACTTGGAAGGGTTTATAGGTTTTGCTCTATTACAGGGTGTGATACAGTAATTAGTATAATATAAATGCATTCGGCTGGTTTCCTGGTATAATGTGCCATGGAAAATATAAGGCAGCAATATTCATAAATGTACATACTCTAAGCTTTTCCTGGCAGCATGTTCATTTTTGCATTGGTAAAAGCTTCTACTTACTCACTTTCTCAAGAAACAACTTGGTGCTTTTTTTCCACACATTTGCACTTTTCATAGATCAGTGTCTAGACTGGTCTCAGCAAAGTTCCTCACAGTAGAATCTGACTTCACCTACCTGGGTTGGCACTTTACTACTCTCCCAGACTATTTAAAAGTTTTCCCAGGGAACTCCAGGGCTCCAGGGTAATCTCTGAAGTACTTATTAGTGTTTTACGTTGAAAAAAGTCTGTACACTAGACGAGGGTGTCCAGACTGTCTATATATGTCTATATATCTAGAGACAGAATTAAGTGGACTTTGTCATTTCTAGGTTGAGCAATGGTGCAGTAATGACTTTTCCAGTATGATGGGTCACACAGCTCCCTTAATGGCATTTCAGGGCTACTGAACATCTCCCTTCTCCTATGTCTAGTCTTACTCTTCATACACAGCAGTTTTGCAGGCAGATTCTAGACTTCATGCTTTACAGGAGAATGATATCTACTGCACTTGAAGAGAAGGTACTTCCTTGGTAGATAGGTATTCTCTGTGTATCAAACCTGCACAAATGGTTATCTTCTTGCTCCTGAGATATGTCTGGCGAAAGAGTCAGATGGGAATAGGCTGTTCGTTCCCCCCCCCCCCCAAAAAAAAAAAAAAATAAAAAATATTTAAATAGCCTGACTGCATTTCTATATTTTCCCCCCATTTCTTCAAGAGAAAGGAAATGCTTCTTGGGTGTATGTTCCAAGCTGGTCATATGCTGTATCACAAAGTATATGATGGTAAATGTGCTATAAAGTAAATCTGGATATGGGTTCTAAGTGTAGAAAAAAAAAAAAAATCTCATCAATAGCACACGGAATTCTTGCTGTTGTTGCAAAAAAAAAAAAAAAAAAATTAGTCAAGGAATGCCCCCTACTTCAGAATTTTCTTGTTCAGAAGCAAACATGGTACACTTATTAACCAGATATTTTATTTCAATCTGTAACTGTTGAAACACAAGCTTCTAAGGAAGGTAGCGTTTATTACATTATATTATTCTTTGCATAAAATATAGATTAATTTCTTCTCTAGACACAGATGCATAGTATCAATATAATTACCCCCCTCAAATAAACCCAAAACTGTGATGTTCCAAGGTTCAGCTATTTCTGTTCTGTTTTGCATACAGATTTTTAGTTCCATATATTTAAGAATTGGTACTGCAATCATTCTGCAGTACCAATACTGCAATATTGCCAAACATTCCCTCACATAAAAATATCTAAAAATATGCATGCATGTCTTTCCTTTCCAGGGATGCAAATGTGTCATCGACAGTATTATTCACTGGAGATGGTCCGTTTGTCAGCATTGCCAAAGCAACTAACAACAGCCTAATATCTACAAAAAGGTGGGTAGAGTGCAGTTTCTTCCTCACACAAAAAAGAACTTAAAATGTGGTAGTAATCATTAATACAATGATTTCTAGCTCAAGTTTATCCAAGAGGTATAATGATTCTGTATGAGGTCTGAACCACAAACATATCTCAGTTTTATTCTCTTTCTACTACTGAGTTATGTGAAACATTGGGCAACTCTTTCTTCCTCTCTCCTTTTTTGCCCATCTATTACATAATTTAAAGAAGAGAGGTACTTGCTACATTTTTAGCTAGCATTCAGTACAACCTTATGTGAAGTCTTTACATATTTACTATGGAAACAATAAATACTGCTATTTAAAAAAAAACCAACAACATTTCTTATCTAGAGATCTCTAAATTATGAATATATAATATAGTAGGAGAATTAAAATGGAGTGGTATTCACCCAAAGTTATCTAGCAGTTGTCATGCTAGGTTCTCTCTATTATCAACAGAGAAAAATAAGCATTCCATCAAGACATCTCTTGAAATACTGTCACACTCTACAATCCATTGACTACATGTGGATTGCTAAAGCGGTCAATTCACAGACAGGCATCTTTATTTAAACAAATTGGTCCCACTCATAAATGACGTCTGGATGTGTCTTCACCTTTAGAAGTGAATCATTATCATGAAATGAACTTTGGCATACTGTCAATTATATTCTCTTTCAATCCAAATGACATCTGTAGTGATTCTGAAGAGTCCTACAGACTTGTAGTTTCTTGTGGATTAAATGAAAATTTAATGTTAGCACAGGATTATATTCTCAGGAAATTCTGGAATTTACAGTACAACTCCAAAAGCAGAAACACTTGCCTTCATCAAATTAAAAAGTAAAATATACACAATTACTTCAATTACTGTATTTCTGATTATAGAAGGGCTTATTACACACATTTTTCTGGAATTCTACCAAAAGCACTGAGGCAGAAAATTACTGTCTAATTGCTAAAATGCTGAAACCATGTTGAGGATGGGAAGAAACTATGTTCTTTCAGGTTTTCTTTATAGAAATAACACATAGTAACAAATCAGGAGAAAATTCTTAATATTCTATGCCATGTTTTATCTACAGTAAAAAAAAAAAAAATATTTTTTTAATGATACAGTTTATGTTCTTATTATAACCTGTTAATCCTAAACATTTATCATTCTCACTGGTGGTGAAAGTGTCCTCAACTAATGGAATATCATTGCAAGCTATTTTCCTTTTTGTCTTGAGTAGATGGCTAAACCAGCATTGCCACAAGAGATCTTAAAAGTGGTAATGATTTAAAGATGTCTTCTGTTCATATCTATTGAACACTAAAAAGTGATTAATTCAGGAGGAAATGGAGTAAGTTCATTTATCTTAGATGTATTTCTGTTGCACAAATAGTATTGTTTACCATGTTTCATCCAGACAGCTGTTACTAATCATTTTACCAGGTGAAACCGTTAGAGATTCACATGCTTTTTGTACATGTAATGAATGATAGAAAGATCACACATACTTGATAATTAAGAAAAACCCAAATTCATTAAATTACAAAATGTATTTCTCACATTGTCTTTAGTCTTTATTCAAGGGTACTACCATTGAA
The DNA here is from genome assembly GCA_024733675.1 of Psilopsiagon aymara. Lineage (NCBI taxonomy): Eukaryota > Metazoa > Chordata > Aves > Psittaciformes > Psittacidae > Psilopsiagon > Psilopsiagon aymara. The sequence continues at coordinate 47,356 of JANRGW010026157.1, read as the reverse complement.
ACAAAGGAGGGCACTTATACGATAAAATTTGAACGCTGTGGTGGCAGAGACAGCAAAACTGTTTTCTGATGTCCTCAGACAATGTATATCCTTAGTAGAATAGTTTTGTAACAGGGAGAAATCCTGCCTTGCAGATATATGTGAACAGATTCCACAGGTATAATTGCTTTTGTCAGTCCTAAGTGAAGATCATACTCTCAGATTTCCCAGCTATACCAGATTTCTACCCAGCATGCTGCTTCTTAGAGAGCATTCAGGGAGGCATGAAGTAATTTCTACTAAAGCAGCCAGTAGGTACTGATGGTGGGAAAAAGACCCTCAATACATGTGACTCCCTGTTTCCATGTAAAAAAATGGGGACAAATCTCACATATTGGATACTATTTTGGCTAATTTATGCATCTACCTAAGAGAAAACATAGGATCACATAAAGGAGCTAATGCACAGTATCAACCACCCTTTTAAAGCCTATGGGAGAAGCTTGGTCAAGAGTATTTAGTTTCTATGTTATGCAGAAAATGGCATTGATTTCCTGTGGGTTTATGCATTTCTGGTTGTCCTCTTTTATGTTTGTCTTGCTACCACGGGACACCCTTATGAAGTCAATATAGACTTGACTACAAATTGTAGAATTTGATTTCCACCTTTTAAATTAGTTTTAAAATTATGAATCTATCTTGAAGGGGAAAATTGCTATTTGGGACCTTCAGGGCTGGAGGCGTATCTCATTCCTATGCCTTTGTAGTGAAGATTTAACTGGGAATGTGGTGGGGTTGGTTACAGTTCCCACTTGCCCTTCTTGCACCACTACACCATTGTAAAAATGACAGGTGACATCATATATTACATTAAATTTTAGACCAAACATAGTGAGGGATACATAATATCTATAATATCTTCCCCTTTTCTAGTTAAAAAGCATATGAAAATGCATATTGTAAACTAGATATTCACAGACTTTTTCTTCTTTGATATATTTCTATGTGTATCAGATTTAAATTGCTGGTACACATACTGTCTGAGGTGTTCAGATTCATTACAAGTTATGAAGATAATCTTAAAACCTCTGGGTATCAGAAATGCTTGAGTAGTTTTGATCTGTGGTCTTGTGCTATTCAGACTCTGGCTTTATATCTCTGCTAAATAATTTCTAACCATTTAAATGCAGCTATATATTTTACACTGCATTATAACCTTAGTAAAGATACAATGATATCAAACTATCCTCTTAAATTCTTTGGTCACACTGATCTCTAGTGGTAAGGTTATTAAAAACATCTCAAAATGCAGAAAAAATACCATACACAGTTACAATTTAATTGAAAATCTGTCACAGATGACTCACTTCCCTAAAAAACAAGGGGAGTCTACTTTTATTTTTGTAATATATACAAATTCAGTGTCCATTGAAGAGGAATATGTACATACAGTATTATATATAATGTTGTGCATTTATAATTAAAATATAATTAAAACATGTTGTATAAATATTATATTTAACAGTTATACTGATAATGTATTTATATAGAGAAGTGTGTAAGTATATATATGCTTATAGACAAATGTGTATGTATGTACACTTGAAGTCATATAGTGTTTGCTGGTGTGCAGATACTTGTGATTTAATTGTATTTTCATTCTAGAGAATTCTGTTTGAACAACCAGGTGGTTCATCTGCAATGCAACAATAAACGTAAGTACACATACCCTGGGAATATTTCACATAGAAATCACTGTTCAGTCCATAAAGCCTCATGTTTATAGTTTGAATTGAAAGGTTAGGGAATGGACTATAAAAGCTATACTTGTAATGATATAAACACGGGAAAAATTTAAAGTCTTCACTTGTTTTCAGTGTTAAGTATACAGTAGAGATGGGACTATTCTGAAAACACATATAAAAAATCCAGAAGGTCTAAGGAAAGAACACATCTAAATACAAGTTATAAAGTTGTATCTTGATTTCAGCTATAAAACCTCAATTTTTTTTCCACAGTAACAATATTTTGAATAGCAGTTTAGATACTACAAAGCCAACTTTCCCAACAACATTATCTAGTCTAATAAAAAATGCTTTATCCCCCTAAAAACCTGCAAATTTTTTTTATTGATTGATTTTATTTTTTTTTTTTTTTTAGTTTGTGGAAAACACCTGGTAACTCAGAGCTATGGAACAAGGATTGTAGGTGGAAGTGATGCCAGAAGAGAGGCTTGGCCTTGGATAGTTTCACTCCATTTTAATTCCAGACCTGTTTGTGGAGCTTCCCTCGTCAGCGATGTATGGCTGGTGACAGCAGCACACTGTGTATATGGGTAATGTTCACTGAACTCAGAAGCTAACACATCCTGATACTCCCTCAGCACTCAAATATCCAAGTGGTGGATAGCTGTCACTAAGGCTGGGATAAAGTATGACCTGAGCCATTGGTCAATCCCATATAGAACAAAACATTCTTTCAAAGGATTGCACAGAAATCACTGTGGTGTGATACTTTCTAAGGCATTTTTCTAGATGTTTACTTTAGCATGAAATGGATATAAATTCACAAGTGCTGCTTTCTCTCCACTGACTCTAGGGCATCTTTCCAACTAGCTGAGATGGACATATGATATCCATGACACGTCTTTTTTATTTTAATGATAATGAAACATTTCTTTTATGTGCAGGTTCACTAAGGAGGCATCATATTATGAATAATTTTTGACACCAATATAAAAAATAAACAAGTAGCTCACTGTTTAGTTACTGGCTTGAATCACTTTTGGCTCAGATAAAGGCTTCTTTACTTTCTGGTAAACTTAGTCCTTACTCTAAAGCAGAGAATCGTGGAAACTAAGCAGCATTTTCTGAACAATGAAGAATAGCACTTTAAATATATGATATTAATACTGAGCATTTGCACTTAAACCGTAATTAATGTGATCTTCCATTAATGAGTTGAATCTCTGCCAGTGGTATAAAGGATGACATCATGTCTTAGAAAGGTAAACTCAGTGTTGGCTGATCCTACTGTACATTATCACAGGTTAAGATTTACTGTGCATGAATCTTGGTTTATGTCCATAGGCAATACTGGTTATCCTCTAGATGGTGTTATTTGTACCATTCAAAGAAGTGAGAAGTGATGCATACTAAAATATTTCCTAGAGTTTGCTGCCATAACATCTATAATAAAAACAAGTGCTGAGGAAGACACCTAGAAAATGGAATGGTTAAAAAAGAAACATTAATATTCAAAATTACAGTTGAATTTTCATTATAAATAACTAAGTTGTAAGGCAGTGGAGACTATGCCGATACATTAATGCTGACAAGCCCATTGCATGACAAGAGCTATATTTCAAAGAGTATATTCCACACAAAGACACTGAAATGAGAAGGATCAGGCCCCTCTTAGTTTTTACACAGTAAAACCACATGTCTTCTTACTTCCTTTTCCCTTAAATCACCTTTCTATTTTCATTTAAATATCATTTTATCATCTTGACTTTACTGACATTTTCCCAAGTGAGAGCTTGCAGTTTTACACCTTAATCCTGAACATTCAACTTAAATGCTAGTAGCTTAGAATGAGATAACCTCTTGGTGTCAAACCAGTACAACAATCAGGCAGAAAACATATTTTTGAAACTACGAACCAGTTGATTAACAAATAGCAAATAATTAAGTTCTCTAACATAAATGCAGCCTCAAACCAGCATGCATAGTGCAGAAAAATAAATGCAGATTTATCATATTTTGTTTCAGCTTTATTATTTAGATCAAAAAATTAAGAGATCAGTTTTCTGAGTCTATGAGCTGCCGCACTCCAAACGACATCTTATGCCTACTATTCTTTGGATATTCCACAATAATATTGTAACTGGGACTGATATTAATTGCCTGGTGGGCAGTCGGCAACATTCTTCAGAGTGTTTAAAAAGACAAAGTAATTTAGTTAATGTATTTTCCTCCCCTGCACTACTGTCTGATTAATTCTTCATACATAATGCATTATAAGCCTAACATAAAAAATCAACCATGTGTTTCTAGAGTTCAGATATTTAAGAGAGAATTACTACGCCAAAATTGTAAGCACTTCTGCTATATTCTATTTACTTTGACAAAATGTTCAAATGCTATGAATTACCATGAGATTAAAAATTAGCATTTTACCTAACATATTTTTCAAAACTTTCATTAATCATTCATAATTGTGAATATTCCTTGCAATTTCTAGGAGGCAATTAAAACCATCTCTGTGGAAAGCAGTTCTTGGCTTGTATGAGCAATCACATATGACACAGCCTTCAACAGTAGTTCAAAACATTGATCAAATAATTATAAATCCTCATTACATGAAACATACAAAAGATAGTGATATTGCTCTCATGCACCTGCAATACGAAGTGAAATATACAGGTGAGTTTTTCTTTTCCGATAAACCAGATTTACTCTATTATGCAAAACTCTGTGTTAAGCACATGAGTTTGATGGGGTGGTTGAACATTTTTTTACAACCTGATCATTCTGGAGGCAGTCCGGTACTTCCTGGGTATCTTGCCCAAAAAGTAGGTTTGAATTAATGAACATTTTCTCATGTGACTTCATAAAAACCTAAATACAGGGAAAAGGTTGAAATTGATTTCTTGTTTCTTATTCACAGATTATATACAACCTATCTGCTTACCAGAAAAAAATCAACAGTTTTTACCAGGAATTAACTGCTCCATTGCTGGCTGGGGTAGCATTATGAGTGAAGGTGGGTCATTTGCTTAGAAAATTATGATAGGCATGCAGTTGTGAAGGAAAGCTTCCTCCTAATTCCACAGGGGTTGCCAAAGCCAAATAATTTAAAGAGGTACTCCCCCATATGAAAATGTGGGAACTATACCCCTCCACTGTTTCTTCTCTAAAGCAAAATAAAAGAATTATAACTTACTTGCTTAAAAATATATACATATCTAAGATAATTGAATAATGAAAAAAACCTTACTGCATCCCCTTAGAATTTATGACAATTTTCTCAACATGAAACACATACATCTTATTTCCAGGTATTGGGTGGGGGAGGAGGAAAATTAGTCTTTCTGATAATGTGCAAACAGTTTTCCCCAGAAGCCAAGCACACTGACTGTATTGTGAAATGTATGTTCTGTTTGTATATCATATATTCCAGATTCGGAGTCTCTGTGAAATAATAAACATGCCATTTCAGTTCTGCAGTTACTTGTATGCATTCACTTCTACATTTTCAGAATAAAAATGCATTTAAAATTTTAGAAGTTTAAATACTCAAAGTTACATGATGAATAGTGAGGATAATCCAAGCTCCTAAACCCTTTATTATCCCTTATATCTCCCCACAGTGAGTTCATAGTTATCGACTTTAGTAATCTTGATTTAATCATAACCAAATTCAGTCCCATTACACAAATGAAAGATAGGATTCAGTTAATGAGCACTGTTCAATCAGTGATTGTGTTACAGGCCTATAAGCCTGAATAGTACAGCAGTGAGGCAGTTTCCTGCCACTCTATAGCATGCCCAGGAAAAAAGCCATCAGAATTCTGAGCAGGATGTTCGTATTTATTACAGCAGGTAATTGTACTTTGTATTTTCATCAGGTCCCACTTCAGATATATTGCAAGAAGCAGAGGTCCCTCTCATTTCAAATGAAAAATGCCAACAACAGATGCCAGAATATCATATTACTAAGAATATGATCTGTGCAGGATATGACAAAGGAGGAGTAGACTCTTGTCAGGTAAATACAAGTGACTCATTTCATACTAGCATACACCACACCTCATTACTGAATAAAATGCTCCCTGATCCTCCAATCATTAAAACCAGGACAATCACTTCACAAAAATTTCATTTCTATTCACAGTATTTTGCCCATTTGATACTCTATCGGGATACAAGTTGAAAAGATAAAAAGCAATTTTTTGTCACCTTGACATAAACAACCTTGGAGGAAGATAAATATGAGGACTGGAAATTTTCTGCACTAAGCTTTCACTAAGCTTTGAATAATTCCTGCTTAGTAATTCCATGAAGAAAAGAAGGACATGCTTAGGGAAAAGCAGAGTACAGAGAAATAAATACCAAATAGACTGAAATCTCAGAAATGCTTCATGAAGGGAGAGCTCAATGACGCTTTTTCCCAGATCTGTAGACTCTGAAGACCTTGTGTAGGTGGATGCCACAGTATTTTGGAGTGGCTGCCTTTCTGCATTGTTATATGCGGCTTTCTGGGGACCTAGTTTTATCCATTCCAGCTTTGGTTACAGCATACTGCTTCTCTTTGAGTATTCAGTCAGAGCTGGCTGTCACATAATTTTTTTTCCAACAATATGGAGTCAACGGCATGTAGACTGGCTGGGTCTCATCAAGTCTAATAAGGAGCTCTCCCATGTAATTGCAACTGCCTTGCCCTCATGACCTAAGACTTCATCAAGAACAGTGGCTTTGGCTAGTTTAGCCTAGAAGAAGGAGTGTATGCAAGACCAAATTTACTTGCCATTCCTTCATCTTCTGTGGCTTTCCTCTTTCCTTTTTTCCTTCTGAACCTCATAATAAAAAAAATCAGCGTAGCACATAGGATAACATAGAGTACAAGTGACCAGCATTGTGATCAATGACCATTCAACCATGAGCAAAGATGAACAAGTCCTAATAAATAGTGCTTCAGCCTTTAGGCTGCTGTCACAAGCTTTCAACATTTGTGGACACCCTAGAGTTATGGGCAGAAGCATTTTAATGCTCAAGTCATTGCAGAGCTCTCCCATAAAGATCCATTCACAGGGCCATGAGAAGACACAGATAATACTGGATAGACAATTCCCAACTAACTTGGTAGACAACAAAAAAAAAAGGCATTGCTTTCCTTCTCATCAAAACAAGACACTCATGGCTGACTCATCACCTACTTGGGCTGTGGGATGAATCAAATTTGGTCTTCCACATTCAATTGCAATGCCACATCTGCCAAACTATTGAGAAGTTCAGCAGATGTACTGAGAAAAGAACACCTCCTGTTCTTGTAATACTGCAATTTTTTCTATAAATCTGAAGTTTCAGAAAGTTTAGGGTGACCAAGAATATAACTGCATGTTGGCTGAATAGGTTTAATTAAAAAATAATCCTACACATTTACCGATGCTTTGTGAAAGACATAGGCTAAATGTAAAAGTAATAATAAGAAAAAAAAATTTGAGACCCAGTCCTGTACTGAAAGATTGATAAGAGCTTAAGATAATTTTCTTTAAAAAAAAAGGAAAAAAAGAAAAAAGAAATTTATTATCCATCTCAAGAATTTTTCCATATGTAAGTATTCACACTGATCTCACTTCTGATGCCGAGGACAAACAGGGATACAATGTCTACAATAATGATCAACACAAAACAGCATAAATAGGCTCTGCTTCAGAGTTCACAGTGTTCTTCACTTTTAACTTCTGAATTTCATATTAAAGGGAGATTCAGGTGGCCCTCTGACATTTGAAGATGGGGACAGATGGTTTTTGGTTGGCGTAACATCATTTGGCTACAAGTGTGCACTTCCCGAACGGCCAGGAGTGTATGTTCGAGTCACCATGTTTGTGGACTGGATCAAAGAAATTATCTATTAGCATGATCTTTTTAAATCATAAAAATAAAACTTACAGGTTGAAAATAAGCCATTAGATAATGACGTAAACCAGACTGGCATTTCAACCTCACAGTTAGAAAAACTGAATAAATATATAAATTTGGGGGGGGGGGGAACAATATTAATTGATAACTCCATTAACAACTGAGAGCAATATTTCAAAACAGATGCTATGATTTTGTTAATAAATAGTTTTATCATTTTACTTTTTCTATGAGACCATGAAGAAACAGTTTCTTTGAACATGAGTGTACTAAATACATAGTGAAGGGCCTTACAAACCACGGGCAGTAAAATAAAAAAAGTTTGTAAACTGCAAATGCTTTATTGAAAAATGACCTAGATTGTTAATTCCAGGCCAAACAATACCCATTTTTATGTTTTACACTGTAATTTTCAATTTATGTTTTTATTCCAATGAATAGTCAACTCTTCTCAGTAATCTCACCACACATCAAGACAAAGGTATATCTGTTTAAACTGGGCTCATGGGACTTCTGTTGTTTTCTCTATTACAAAAAGCTCTGGAATGAGGTTTGTGGATTGTGCACAAATATTGATCATATATCACGCTGCTTTCTAATGAATAAACTGAATGTAAGCCAATAGTTGTCTCTTGTATAATGTGTTGAAATTAATAAGAGTTAAATAAGGATTGAATATCGCTTTTTAGTTTTCTTTTTAGGGAAGTGCTTTGGCAATTATTCAAGCAACTACAGATATGTGCTTGTGCACATCCAAGCAGAGACTCACAATACAGCAACATCCTCTTACAAATGGTCATGTCTTTTAAAAACATCTGACAATAATGAGTAGCAGCTATTTCTAGTGAATAAAAAGTAATAGGGCTCCTTCAATATGCTTCTCTGTATTGGTAACTTTAAGTACTGACTTTGTGCTTTGTATAAAAACTATCATGATAGCCCATTCAAAAAAAGTTTTCATTCCAAAAAAGAAAGAATATGAAGATTTTTTTTTTCATCTTCTTGAGCTCTTTTCTAAACAGATTTTTATTAAAATATAAACATCTATTTGTTGAAATGCCTTAAATGTAATCATGTTTTAATGCTTGTGCAATATTATGCATTTCCTTTATTTCTGTTTTAGGCTAGTGTAGGAATTTAATATATTTTTAATTCCAAAGTACTACATGAAAATAAAAAATGCATTCTAACTTAGTGTGTATACGTATCTGCAGATATACACATAGACGTATGATTGCTTTAAGGAGCTCCCACACTGGGTGCTTACAACACTAAATGCAGATATGAGGTGCTTGGAACAAAAGGCTAGCTTACAAACACAGATTGGCAGTCATTGATAAAATAAATAACAAGCCCCAAACTGTTTTCAGGTCTTCATAAGCATTAGAGGACTAGGTCTAGACCAAAATGTTTAACTTTATCAATACATCTGTGACCACAAGGAACACAGACCGTTGTAATTAAGCAGGAAAGAAAATAAATGGTATTTTAGACACCTTCTTTCATATAAACAACACAGGTTTTAACATTAAAATGTTAAAGCTGCTAATCCTAGCTTTCATGGTGGACTGTTTCTCCTATTACTCTCCTTCACTTGAAAAAGAGCCACTGAAAATCAAGTGTATTCTGCTACCAGTGTAAATTGATTTGCTGAGGTGTCCCTACCCATGGCAGAGTGGTTGGAACTAGATGATCTTAAGATCCTTTCCAACCCTAACTATTCTATGATTCTATGATAAAGCAATTATGTTAAAATGCTTAATTAAAATGCAACATGATTTCTGCATTATTTACCATACATCACTATTGTAAATTGTGTTTGAGTTTGTTAATGAAATACGAGAGCAAACTCAAAGCAGATCCAGTTACTAGAAAACACGCTTCTCAAAAAAACAGTAATATATTTCTATTTACACATATTTTTTGCTTCACAAAGGGCAAAGCATAAATGTATTTTCAGGTATACATTAATGAACCATCCCATCAGACTAAAAAATTTATTATAAACTAGCATAGAAATTTACATGTAATACAGACTAATATGATTAAGTTTTTTATTTAATCTACCTCATGTCTACATAAAACTAACATAACAGTCAACCACATTTTAGCCTTCATTCAGCATCCATGACTTCAGTGGCTTGCACATTAGCTTGTGGAGAGACCAGTCATTACTGTGCTGGAACATGTGGGCTGCATGAGTTATTTTTAAGTTGCCCTTCCAAAATGCTTTGAAAGGGAGGTTAGAAGCTTGATGCTGACTTACACTTGCTTGCATCCAAAAAGGTTAAAAGAGTAGAGGAGGAACCAAGTTGCTCTCTTAAATGCTTTTTGCATAATAGAAAAATAATAAAAAATCTCTTCCCATGGGAAAATAGGGGTCGTGGGAGTATAATGTTTGTAAAATACCAAAGTGAAGCCATGCCACCATTTGAGGACTAGCTATGGTTTACTGTTCATCCTCCTGCCCCTTGTTTCACCTACTGCTGTCATTTGGAAGAGATTTAGAGAAGGGAATGTGTTAAAGGGAGTTAATCCTTCGAGACCATAAAAAAAAGAGCTATGTTTTTTACTACACCTGTTCCCAGGAAAGAGGAATCTCTTGCCTTCACTTGTCTTAAGCAACTGTTTTATCCTAAAACAGTTCTGGTCTTGGTACAGGATCATAGTATTTTCTCTGTATTTGCAATCACTACAAAGGAAATTGAAGTAGAGGATTGAGCACAGAAGTTGTGGCTGTCTGGGAAAACTACAGAATATTTGAAGTATGAATAGCAATACTTAAACTGAATACAGAAGACAGCTTCTTCAAAAAGCAAGTTAAAACATGGCGTAACAGTAACTTCAAGATGCTTCCAAAAGATGCTTCGGCAATAGCATGAATACCATTAGTATTACTGGTATTGAACTTTAAAATTATTTTTGCTTCTTTACTCAGAGAAATAGATATACATTTGTCTCTGAAGACGAAGCTATGATCAGCATCAGCTAGCGCGACTTAGGCAATCCAAAGAGCAGTGCAGTTCTGCTTTCTGTCTGTCTCTCCCTAACTTCCACACAGTGGTAGTTTTGAATCTGAGTTAATGTAAAACCAACTGGCTTGAACTTGTGCTCTTGAACTTTTGCTGCAACTGCAGAAAACCTCCTAATTTTCTGCTACAGCACCCAACTGTCACCAACAAATCAGCCAGAGTGCTATTGCTGCTGACCAAGATCTGCTCCTAATTACTAGCAAAAACTCTCTTATGGCTCAGAAAGCTCTTAAAGAAGAAAAGAGAATGGACATTAGTGATGTTAATAATAATTCTTAAAACTTTCAGTGCATCAGGGTTACCTGTAAATCTGTCTATCAATTAACATAATTAAGACTTTTCTAGCTAAGTCTCAGTAATATTTGGATCAATCTATTAGTACCACTTCCATGAACATCCATTTGACTTGTTTGACCCAACTTTACATTATGCCTAACAAACTATTAGCTGTATTTAAATGAACCTTAATGTCATTTTTACATAGATTTACTCAAACAAATAACTTTCATCTTAAACTCATGTCCATTGTGATGTTTTTTTTTTTCTTTTAGAAAAAGTAAAAAGTATTTTACTTAAATAACAACTAATGGCTGTCTTCAGAGGACACCTCATTAATGAGGTATCACTTGCCAAGTTATTTATGTTAACCTTGGACTGCTACGTCAAAAAGTTACTGTCATTCCCTGAATTCATTATATGACATCAAATGACTTTCTTGAATCCTTGAATTTTGCCTCATCAGATCGTTGTCACAACATGGTGGCTACCTCAGCTAGCGGCCATGTTAATACTTAATAATTTGTGTCCTTGAGGCTCAAAAGCTGTGTTAAGTGTGCAAATAAATACTAAACAAATATTTTGTATCAAACATTTATGCAAAGATAAATAATTGTTACACTGTAAAATTGCCAATTCCATTTACAGTACATCAACTAGGTTACAATGCATGAGACTAAAGGAAATAAGGAGGGTTTGTTTAACTACAGTCTTAAAACCGATTTACATTGTAGCTATTTCCCCATAAAAACTTCAAACACTCTGTTCATTTCATTGCTCACAACTAGCTAACTTACATCGCTTAGCAAAATAAACACATACCCTTTATTTAGCATGGCATATTTTGTTACTGAATTAATAATCAAACATTATATAAAAACGGTCTGAACATTTGCCTCAAGGGGGAGCTTACAGTTCATTCTTGTAGATCCTTTGCATTTTCAAGCCATTCCAAGCTAATGTTCTTTGACAACATAATACAGCCTGACTGCAGAATGTTATTTTTGCTTTGTTTTCAGTTAGTAAGTCATTATACCTCCATGCTACTGTCCTTCCTAGGCGTCTTTGAAATCCATAGTGTGGACTGGTTTGGACTGGTTTTTGTTCTTCCTTTACTGAAAAAGAAAAATACAAACTATTTTCAGTGCATGAGTGCCTTTGCAGTCCTGATTCAGGTTTGTGATCAGACCTGGGTATTCCACCCCCTATTTGCAGGACATCTTTGTTGCTTTCCTTGCATAGGTTCCCCATGCGGGAACAGCAAAAGGGTCGTGCCCACACTGCACCCAGAATAGCACCATGGTGGTGGGTTGAGGTACGCAACTATTACCAAAGTTACCAGACCACCCTGCTCAGCTGTGCTGCTCCCAGGAACAGAACTGACTTGTCACGTTTTGGTTTTTCAGTGCATGTTCAACCACACTTACTCATACATAGTGGTCTTTTCACAAGATGGTTGTAGACACTATTTTGACCAGGGTGGTAGAAGGCTGGGCACTTCCCTCATCTGAGGGATGTACATGGGACAGCAGCACGAGAGTCCACATCAGATGTGCCAAGGGTGCAGCCCACCCACCCCAGGGAGCTACCACAACCCTGCTCATTCACACCATGGAGCTGCACGCCATGACTGTGGTATGCACATGGGTTCCAATGCATACTGGTACAGCTTCCTTCAAGGCCTGACCTAGCTTCTAATGAAGTAATGGCACATGAATAAGACTTCTGGCAATGAATGACTGGTAGAAAGCTTCCTTAGGCCAGTTTTCATTCAAAACTGTCAATAGTAGTTTCTGTGTTTGTTTGGGGTTTTTAATTAAAAAAGATTAAACTGTTTACAAAATTACTTGCTCTGCAATACTACAAGAGTGTTCACTCTAGTCTTCACAGGGAGCCCTGAAGTATCCTGTAAACCGATGCTAGTCTTTCCATATGGCTACCATATCTGCAATGAACATCAAACCCTTTCCCCTCGCTTAGAGAGGGTAGGTGACAGTGCACTGCAATCTGAGGAAGAGGCTCTTTGTGAGCTGTATTTCAATCAAAATGTTTTAGTCTCTGGCCAGAATACTTCACAGTGATTTTTTTTCCCCAATTAAATAAAAACCAAAGGAGGAGAAGTAGCGCTACATAATTCTGTAAGATAAAAACCTGAGAGTCAAGATCCCTACAGTCTTACACACTCAGTTACACTCCTTTCCCTGGTTGTAAATGTGAGTCTGAGTTGATCTGACTTTGAGGGAACTGGACAGAACAGTAATTTCTAGTCCCTCCAGACTTACCTCTGAAGTCCTACAATGTAATTCATTAAATACCTGAGCCCAATGGAGTAATTAAAAAACTCCATTGGTTTCAGTGGACTTTAGATCAGGCCACAATGCTATAAACAAAGCAATTGCAATGAATCTAGTGGTTTCGGCACTTATTTCTTTAAGAAACAAATTCACTGCTTCCTTCCAGATCAATACAGCAAAAGCAGGCATATTGTGTAGATTAATGATGAAATGCTTTGAATGGAGATTCCTTGCCACACAGCAGGAACAGTTTCTAAATACCTTGGATCAGAACTTTAGCTATCAAAACAAGTGTATCTTTACCAAACCTACACTGATTTTCAACAGGTAAACATCTGGTTCAGAAAATAGGTTTTAGCAAGAAAGGTAAGGAAAATGCAATAAATAGCTTGATTATATTGCTGTTTTGAACATAAAATGCAATCATAAAACTGAGAAATATACCAGGTTGGAATTTAAACTTTCTGCAAGGCATTCAGATGATAATGGAGATGGGTCTTTGAAGCAGTTTCTCCTTGCTTCCCTGGAAGAAATGAAAGGGAGAGCATCTAAGAATGAATGAGCTGATCATTTCTACTAGCTACAGGGGTGATGTTTTTCTCTGCCTTTCTACTACCCTTTAAGAGCCCAATACTAGGCAAAATTAGTCATGACCTTTCAAGCTAGGCATGTCCTGGTTGGCCATGGATTGTGGCTTTCAGAAGAAAGGTCACCATGTTGTGGAAGCCTAAAAAAGAATGAGAAGTCAGGTTCATTTTGACAGTTGGGGATCCCTCCTTCCCCAGCAGGACAAAATCCCTTTCCTAAAGCTCTACAGCATCCAGCTGTTAAGTTCAAGTGATTGCCTCTTTTTTTGATTTGCTTTTTGCCCAAGAACTGGGCATCTGTGGTGAACCAAAATGATTCACAAGGTAGGTTATACGTGGAAATATTACTGAAAACTGATGGGGAAATACTTTTTAGAAAACAAAGCTCTGTCTCAAAGGATAGAAAATACTTCATTTTTGGTGATACCAGAATATAATCTTTTGACTTAAATGAATTTTAAAGTAAATTTTGATTTTCTTTAATTAAAAACTTTGGTGCAACCTAAAATGAACATTTGGAGGAGAGGGGAAACACTCACATTTAAAAAACCACAACCACAAACCAAACCTGGAATGACTTAAATAATTTCCTCTCTGAGTTTTGTACCGTTTCATCTGTCAAACTAATCAGCTAACAGAAAACACACAATTTTCCAAGATGAATTTCCAGTATGTGTCATACAATTATTAAGTCTTGGAAGTTCAGTTTAATTACTTCTGGCTGGATGACCTGCTATAGCATCAAATAGGCCTGATCAAAGCCCACTGAAGTCAAGATTACTATTTCTATTGATTTCAGTGGGCCATGACTGTCATTGTTTTCCCAGGAATAGCTGAAAGCTGAACCTTTTCTGAAGAGAAAGAACTGCCAGAAAAGGCATGAACATGTATGTCATACTTACCAAGAAATCCAGGTCCACTGATAAAATGGTTCCAGATTTAGAATACTTAAATAATTTCTACTGTTATACATATGATTCCTTTATTACTCTTTTTCCTTTCACTTTTCAGCCTTCCACAGCACCAGTGCTGAGGAGGCATGCTTTCATAAGCATGAATTGCCTGCCATAAAACATGTTGGAAAGTGCACATTCTCTCCTTTTCTTTATAGGAAAGTGCATAAAATAAAGACACAATCTAGTTTATGATGCAGACCTCATAACACCTTTTCTTTACAATTACTTATTTCAAATAGACACATTACTAAGGAGTGTTGTGATCACTATACCTACATAAAGATATAAGATGACTGGACATTTGGAGGGTTTTTTTGCCTGAAATGTGTTTCGGCTATTTACAGAAAATGCTAAATAAAAAGCATATAGGAAAAAAAAAAAAAAAAAACCTACAAGTAAGTAGGATTTTTTTTTTTCTGATTTCCTCAAAGAGTGATATTGTATTCTTTGCTAGTATTCCTGCTCTTCAAGAATAACAGTTCGTGAATCTTGCTACTTTGCCAAAACAGTGTTTATCAATAAAACAGATTTCAGTTTAAACTTTTCTGGATTATGTTACCTTGAGAATGCCTCTGGAAAAAAAACAACTGCAGCATAAAAAGCACCCTTGAAAGTTTGAGAAAGATTAATTCAGAGGGAAAAAAAGTATGTATTCATATCTTGCTATATTATATTTTGAGAAAAAGTCCAAGGAATTTAAAAGCATGGATCAATAAATATCCTGTTTCATAAACTGAAGTGTTTCCTATATATATCTATATGATATTTCATCTATGTACACATATCTATTTACATGTCTTCTTTGGCAGATACACGATGTACAAAGGAGTTGCACTGGTGCGTGGCTCAAAACACATTTTTGCTTTTTGTTTTCAATTTGTCTGCTCCAGTGGTCCATCTGTTGCTCATATGGTATGCACACTGAAACAACATTAAGCAGCTGCAGGCGCCTTAGGTTTACCCTTGGAACAAACTCGACTTTAGGTCAAAGTGAGGCGAGTCCTTGGGTTCACCCTGTGTCAGTGAGGACCCCACTACTATTTCCCATAGCCCAGATGCTCTATTGGTGGTAATCATGGTGGAAGAGGGTAAGTAAAAGTGCTGGTAGTAGCTCAACCCGTCAAATGGTCAGCAAAGATATCTTCTCCAGAAACAGGTGAAGTCCTAATGGCAATATACTTTAAAAGACCTGGAACTATTTCAGCATGTTGTGGAAAAGCCTGAAGGTGAATATTCATCTGTAACAGCTGTAAACTACTTGGATTTTAATAGATGAAAACAAGCTTATTTGCATATTTGGGGACAGATGTAAGCAATCTTTCAGTATGAATAGCTTGCCAATAGAAACATGAATTTTGTGATACAAAACCATTAAGCATTAATATATTTTACCTTTTATGAAGCATCTGGAAACAGCAAGTCCCAAAAGCCACCAGTATCAATAGCAGCAGTGGTATGGTGGGTATTACAACATAAATTAGATTTGGAATTATACCTAGAAGACAAAAGTTGTCATTAATATCTCCCATGTTGAAATACTCTTAACCATGTGAGTAAAAATCTGGAGTAAAATATCAGAAATACATTAACTTACACAAAAGAACATTTATATATTCCTTGTATAGGAAGAGGTCCAAAAATATAACGCAGCACTATCAAGAATAAAATAGTACATCTGCAGTGATGTGCAAAACATATCTTAAGGACTTAAAATTCTGACATTTTCAATATGCATCCATGAAAGATTTCCAATTTTGTAATTGAAAATTCAAATATTTTAACAGAGTACGTCTCACAGCCTATTATTTTTACAGTCCATATATCTGTCTACCAAGTTGCCCTTGCATATTGGATTCTCACTCATGCAGGACCACAGGAGGAACAAACCCTGCTCTTGTCTCCCTACTCCCCTTTAAAGGCAAACATACACTCTCCTTGACTAATCAGGAGAGAGCTAAAGCCACTGCTCTGCAGTCCATGTACAAAAGGTTTAGGAAATGGTCCAAGATGAGACTCTATTATCTGCCTGCAATAGATGATAAGGTCTGCAACTGCCAAAAGGACAGTTTTTCAATAACTATATGCCCATGTTTAACAGTATACATATAACATGCAAATTGTGGAGATTTTCTTACCCATTGTCCTCTTTGAACATATTTTCACTAGCAAGACTAAATCTGAATGTTCAGGTTAGTTTTGTTTATGAGTCTTTGCATTTTTTTTATAAATATCTTTATTGATTTCAAAATACAGCTCATCAGTATATCCATTCCTCTGGAGTTACAAACAACAGGAAACTGGCTCATATCCAGTCAACCAGTGTGAAAACAGAGCATCAACTTCCCATAATCCCATGGTGTAATCCTGTAAAATCCTGAGTAGCTCCTTAGAGATGCTCAATTCCTTGAATTAAGGACATGCTATAACTCTTGAAACTCAGGACTCCACTCAGGACATAAATTGCTAAACAAAGTAGCTAGGAGCACTACAGCAGGCTCCTAGGCAGTGGGTATCCACTTTCAAAATACCCAGTGTCGTCTCTGCTAAAAATTTCAGCAAGGCACTTAAGTCCTCTTAGCATGTGTTGTTCCTTAAAACACAGGGTACTTGGGATAAGGTATGGCCTATTCTGCAGATAAATGCCCCGTTAGGAAAGATTAATTTCTGCTCTTTTTGTGAGCCTTGGCTATCAGATATAAAAGATAATATATGCACTGTATGTTTACCACATATGGGGAAGAGGTGGGGAGGAGATGGAGAGGCAAGGCACTGGTCACCACCGCCCAGACGGAGGTGCCCCACAGCTGGGTGAACACTGGTGAAAACTTGAATCTTGACAGAGACTAACCAGGTCAGAGACAATACTGCAGATTTCAAGGACTGCTAGACCGTATATTTATATCAAAGTCTGCAGAGACATGGAACTGATTTGTTTCCACAGTTACAAAGAGGACTGACTAAAACTCCTGAAATGTTATTCAAAAGTGTACACTTTCAGGGCACTTCCGGGAGAAATAGACTGCTTCTTCCCCCTGACAATAATGGAAATTGTCAAAGATTAATTTAACTGGGACCGCTGTTAAAATTTTTACCAGAATACTAAACTTGTATGATCACATTACCTGTTTCAGTAGCAATAACATGATACTGATCTTCTGGTTTGCTTGTGTCATAGGGATTTCCTGCTGGCACTGTTGGAAAAATATCTGAAGAGGATACCAGATATTTTAGTGAGTAAAAAATATGGCCTTTATGTTGTTAAACAAATTAATAGTAATTACATCTTGATTTAAATTGGAAAAGCAAACATATCTTGGATCAAACTGCTAGACATAAACATGTAAACATCATTTTATTGCAAAACTGGGAGTACATCTGGAACAAGAATTATGAGCAGTGCTAGTCTGAACACCAGCCATATATTTGTAGATATTGCTCTCTAAAGGATTCATTTTTCCTATGTTCCAGTTCTGAACTATGGCTGTAAAACTTGAGTAACTGAGATTCTTTTAAGCTATCACTATAATTGTGTATTTACCATTGCAATTCAACTTGATGTTTCAAAATTTCTTACCGTAATCTGGCTCCGCTCTGTCTCTTAACTCTTTTTCTAAGACAATATCTGTCAAATCAATATTTGAAATAGAATGTTGAAGAATGAAAAATACTTGTAATAAACCAGATATTTTCATTATTTTACAGGCAGTATCACAGAAATAGATACATTCCCACAAAAAAATAATTGCTTAATTCTTCAGCATTTAATCTGCTTACCAAACACTTTTCTGCAAAGTAGTGTCAGATCACTTCTAGTTCATACTTTTGTGCTCCTTAGAAAACAGCTACAGTTTATTCTGGTTCCAATTACTGTGCTAGGCTACTGATTAAATTACTCAATCCCTTAATTTCTTGTACTGAATAAAACTCCTAACATACTCAAAATTTCATCTGTGCAGACAATCCTAAAACAGCAGGAGAAAAGACATGTTCTTGATTAATACTTAAATCTTATTCACATTTTCAAAATAATGCTTACAGAATGTTGGCTATGAAGCAAAACATAGCAGCACAAGTTTGTGAGGTTAAATGTCACCTTTGTGCACTTTGGTTTTGCAATAGGCAGGCCTAAAATACAAATCATGGGCAATTGGTTCTAATACATCACATAAGAAAATGAAATCACAAGAAGATAAATGATCCTATCATTTCTTGTAATGCATCAGAAACTGGAGAACCAATTGAAGGCTTTCAGCTATATTACAGAGGCTTGCAAGTTTACTGGCAGCTATTGTTACAAATAAAAGTTTACAAAGGCAACAGAATTCATTACTTCATATTGGGCATATGAATGGAAACTGAATGACTGTTTCAACACCATTCCTTTCTCATAGGGTTATATTAACATAATAGTGCTATGAGCTTGCAGTTCCAAATGTCCTGATAAACACAGAATGCTGGGAGAATTCAAAGTAATAAAGACTACTAGAACAAAGACAATTATTTCATCTGCTTTGGTAAGAACTGACTATGTTTGGCCATATATAAAGGAAGATATCAAAATGTCACAAAGAACTGAGTTGCTGGCTCTAGACAGCAGAAGAGGAGACAAATTTTTAATTTGATTATGTAATCAAACCTACAGGAGTTGGTCAGGAACTAACTGTGGTTGCAATTACCAGTCTACAATTAAATTTAAGATTGATGAATGATTAATATGATTTAAAGCCAGGCTGAACATTACAGCAGTAAATGCTGTCAAGGGAGGTACTATAAGAAAGGCTTAGAAAAATCTAGTTGCTACTCAGTAAGACTGCCTAATGAGCACTACTCTTGAGCTTGCCACTGATACAACTAGATGCAGCTCCATCATGGTCACTTACAACCTCTGTGTTTTGGCCTGTGGCTCCTATACCATACACTTAAAATGGACAGGAAAGCTGTGAAAAACAATATACTCAGGTAACAAAGTGAAATTGAATATGCATGTGGCACTTTCATACTCCTAGTAAAATGGATGAATTTAGTACTGCAAACGGTTGACATTGAAGCCATTACAGTGATTTGGGGCAAGGAAAAAAAGTCATTTGTAAGTCTCACTAGGTTTTATACAACAAATTAAATTTGCTTACAAACACTGTGGAACTTTCTTCAGGCAGTGAAAGTGATACCATATACCTATTGATATACATTTATGCATCTACTCCTCCATGTGATAAAAAAAATAAATTTCTAGAGAACAGCCTGTTTTGCTAAAGAGCAGAAATTCCAACAACTTGAGAAATAAATAGCTACAATTCAGTAGTACTGAATCTAGCTGCATAACAATGCCAGTCATAATAATCTACCTATACACTGTTTGCCTTATATGCACCATTACACACTCATAATCTACTTATGCATAGCGAAAGAAATATAAATACATTTTCATTGTTATTGTTATCACTTGTTTTTCTGCAAATCCAAAATATCTGGGATTTTTTTTCAGGTTGTGACAGCAATAAAAAACCACAATTATTTGTCATATCTCAACTAGAATGGTAATTAACTTGAAATTAAAGAATAATTACTTCACTTAAATTTGTTTGGTTTTAAAGATATGAAATATATTTGAAAATGACACCTTTAGTTAATCAAACATATTTTCTGATATAAAAATGTTGTTAGTTTAACAGCTTAAAATATTTTAATTGCGTTATTTAAAAAAAGTGTGGTCAGTTGCAAAAGCAATAAAATGTGTATGTCCCAGTTCCTTGAACAGCCTATGTAACTAAGACAATTACTGATCACCATAAGATAGTGACAGTCACTAGTAACATGTTTGGGGGACAGCAGTAAAATGTGTAGGTATATCAAGCCTTCCAAGTATTTAATATTTACTTGCAATGGTAATATTAATTACCATTGATATCTCCATTAAGATATTAGACAGTGAGAAAGCTATCTGTCCACCAAAACTCAAGGAAGAAAATAGCCTGGACCTCTATAGACAGACAGATCTCTACAAAGAGTGTGATTATTGCTAGATCATGAGCATAGGGAAAGCAGGCATGAAACTGCAGAATTATACAGGTCAAATAGCTGCTAAGGGTAGGATTTCACATGCATTCTGACTTTCAGCCCAATTTTTTAAAAGCAGACACACCATAAATCATTTGAAAATATTTTAATGATCCTGTTGAAAAACATGTTTTAATTTACCATAAATACCACCAAAGGTAGAAACTATTTCAGGCCGAGCTTGAAAGTTTACTTTTCAGGTCCTTCTGTTTGAACACAGTTCTAGTTTATAGTACACATTTCCTCTACTGACATATACAGAAACCATGTCATGTCTGCAAGTACAGCCAAATTGCCTGAGACCTGGCTTTTTCTTTCACCATCTGAACTAGTGTGCATCTGCTTTTCATATCTATGAAATGCATGCATGAATGCAGAATTTTATTCCTGCTGTTCCGAACTTCATTCTTTAAGCCAAAACTTTTTGAAACAGCCATCAAACTTAAGTTGGTATGAAATGACAAGAGTCTGCACAAACAAGGACAATGCCTTTTTCTTCTTTTTTTTTTTTTTTTTTTTACAGGAGGACCAGACGATGTCTTGGTCATCCTATTTGACAGGGATCAAGGGAAGTAGAAAATGGCCAGTTAAATCACTCTGTGGAGAATAAAGTAACTAGTGAACAAGTTACATCAAAGTAAACCTGGGAATGCATGACAGCGAAGATAACTTCGAAAAATTCTAATTGGATTCAGAGAGGTTTGTTTAAATTATCACTAGATTTGACATATTATATCCTCTGTTAATGCCAGCTCAGGCACCTACACACCAAAGGGATCAGAACCCCAGACCACAAGGTATTTGCACATTCCCTCACAAAAAGGGCAACTGTTTTTCTCAGAAAGTGTCCCACCAGCGACATGTAACTTTAGTTTCACCTACCTGGACCATACTTGCAGATAAAATTGTGCTTCATGTTACATCTATCATCATTCCATTGATAAAGGTATGGCCCTCCCAGACCAGGGTTTGCAGTTGGCTGATGATACATCACAACACAGGCTTCACTTCCACAGGAAGGTTCATCTGTATACCAATTTCTAGTGGTACACAAAGACAAATTTTCAAATTTTGACAGTAAAGTTCCTCAGGACACCAAGGAAAGAAGTTTACATCACAGAAGATGTGTCAGCCCCAGTGGCTCCATCCTCTTCCAAGATATGCTGCATTTCCTCTGTGAAACGATTTTACTGCCTGGGCTCCAAATCTCTGAATTTTAAAAACCAAAACCTCTGTCCAGTCAAAGAACCTCTGCAAAAATAACACCCTACTGCTCTGCTGTTTTTCTTCCTAGCTGGCTCTTACCTGTCCCATTTTCCCAAGTCCTGTGAGCTGCTGCTACTCTGGCCTTTGACTTACTCAGGAAATTAAAGGCTTTTCAAAACACAGGATAGAAACAGAACAATTTACACTAAGTAACATGCACAGTTCACTTGGTGGCTGTCACCCTGATTCAAGGTGGCCAGTCTCGCACAATTTGTCTGCCTGCTTTCAGACCGCATCCTGAAGACTCTGTGTGCAGCACTAAAAAACTCCAAAAGCCTTTCAGAGGCAAACCCATGAGATGTGAGCAAAGAGAATTGTAGGCTGAAGCAACATTATGACATACTTTCACCACTTTAAATTCAAAACCATGGTTGTCAGCTCCCCTTTATCTGGAGAAGTCAAGGAGGGATGCTACTAACAGTGGGACAGCAAGTGCCACTTTCTAGCTTCTTTCTAGAAGACTCAACTGGCTAGGCATTTCACTCTCCCTTCTGTTCCATGAAAACTTCTCAATAACTAGTTTTACACACTTACCTGAATGGTGAAATACTTCCATCAGCCCACTGGTAGAGGTCAGGGCAAGCGCTTGAGGTGGCTAGTCCATCACTGCTTCTCCACAACCCAATCCAGAAATCACCATCAGAAATCCCAGCGCCTGATTTAGTGAGGTTTTGCAACATGTTTTCTATTAATTGCTGTTCAGCTTCACTTTCCAAGCTCAGTAGAGACCCACCATCAAATTCACAAGCTTGGCGGGCCTCCTGAAAGCCCACACGTCTAGACAAGTCCTGGAAATAAGCTAACTTGTAACAAGAACGCTTGAAGCCACCATAGCACACCTTTTGACCTGAAAAATATAAATAGGAGAGTGTTTAGAGTACAGTAAAAAATATCATAACTGAAAAAAAAAAATATATATATAGCACAACATGTACACACTGATGGAGAACAGTAGGTTTTTTTCTTATGCCCTTGTCTGAAAGGTCTTATGACACCAACACTGCTGAAAACTTTAGCTTTAAATTACAAATATCATACAGCTCACAGGAATCCATGGCTTTCTTCCCAAGGCCTGTGAAAGACACTAAAGACTCCCACTAACTTCTAGAAAAATATTCCCTATTTTAATGATTGTACCATCAGGCCCCTCTGTTAAAGCCAGGATCTCTTTGAAGGGTATTTTCTTAACTATTTCATATTAATGGACCAACTCCGCTTTCATTTGATCAGAAAAAAATTATTTAGAAAACCCCATTTCAGCAGCATTGAGAAGCTAGCAGTTTTTTGACTTTGGTGCCTATCTTGAGAGACTGTATTCAGGAGGACCTCATAGCTACTCATTGCTATCATGTGCCTAAGTACAACCTCTAAGGGTATGTGGAATGACAGTGTCTGCCCCTTTAAGCTATCTGGACAATGGCTTTTTCAGTGCAAAAAAGAGTAAGAAACAAAATGTACAGGCACTAACCAGACAGGAAAACATAATGAAAAAAAAACAAAACCAAGGAAAAACTTCAGACACAGTAATTGGTGGGCTATCAAAGAAACTGATGACAAACAGGATTTTGCATCTTAATAAGGATGTTCAGGGTTTGCTGGGACTATGCAGCCTTTTCAGAGGCTATGCAGAGTTAGGGAATGGGGACAAACAAAGCAGGAATAGAGGGAAAGGGGCCAGTCACATGTAAAACAGGGTATGTGCCTTCGCTAGTGACAACCCATCTCTGACAGCTGATGAGGAGGAGAGGACCTGGCTGTCTGTTTATGTGGGATCCTCACCTGGCTGCTGTTGAAGGCAGCACCTTGTCTGCGCAATCTTTGTGATGGCTGTGTCACTGTCCTGTGCATGTGGCTCTGCGATACCTGCTCAGCTTTGCTACTGGTTGAACCAGCAAAGGCAAAAGCAGCATCCACATTCCTCAGCTCAGTATGGTGGTGGGCACCAGCAGCCAGGCAAGAGGGAGTCCTGGAACTGGAGGTGCTGGAAGAGGCAGTCACACTCTTAACATCCCTTAACACAGTGAACAAACTCCACATACTAGCAGCTATCACAATACTGTCCAGGTACCATAAAGAAGCCCTGTGATGCTTTCAGAAAGCACTAGATCTCCTGCATTCACACCAGTTTCCCTTGCCCTTCAGTGTTACATCTGTGGAATCAAAAGCCAAATGAGGAAATACTGTTTATTCCTCCCAGTTCTTTGGATGAGAAAGACACATGCCTTTTTCCCAAAAAGGAAAAACTATCATAATCTTCATCTAGTGGGAGTCTCTAGAGTTTATTCAACAAATTCAAGATGTGGAATGAACAAACTCACCTATCAGCTGCAACTGAACTCCAGTATGTCATTTAGAGACAGGGAATACAGGGAAATAAGCTAACTATCAAGTAAAATCAATTTTTTTCAGGATGTAAACTCGTCATTAGAGAAGTAGAAGAGTTTCTTTTGTAAACAAAGAATTACTGAAGGATAGCAAAGTAATATGAACCACCAGGCATTATCTAGATTGCTTTGAAGACAACAAACTTTATCACTTGATGGAAAATTCAGCAAGGACAGCATGCTTTCATACCATGTCAGCTTTGCATTTGAAAATCTTGTATTCACTTCACACTCCTAAGCAAACCCAGATACAGAACTCATGCAAACAACCTTTGGCTTTACCTTTGAATAGGTTTTATCCTGCTTTACCTAGAAATTAAAAAAAAAAAAAAAAAAGTAAAAACAAAAATAGAAGTAATTTGAGAAGTAATTTGTCACTGGGAAACAGCAACATCATCCTATAACTCAAGCTGTACTTAAGCTTTTTAAGCCAGTGTTTTTCTATACATAAAGAATAACATAGAATTGGACACAAAAAAAAAAAAAAAAACTAAAAGAGACAATAAAGTTAATTCTTCTTGCTTCGGTGTTGCTTCATTTTTGTAATTAATGATCAGTAGCATACCTGCCACAGCAGGCTGCATGCAGCACAAGACCTGACTGAAGAGTTCTCTGTATTTGCACAAAGCATAGTTTCAAGAATTTGCAGAGAATAAGGAGACTGTATCAAAGCTGCATGAATACAGGAACACAAAACCAAGATTACCTAATGACTTTTAACTAAATCTGAAAGAAAGTCCCTGCTCATGGCAGGGGGGTTGGAACTAGATGATCTTAAGGTCCTTTCCAACCCTAACTATTCTATCATTCTATGATTCTATAATAATGGGAAGCTAAACTATAAGGGCAGCAGGGATAAACTATACTTAGTTTTCTAGTGTTTCCTACAATTCTTGTAATCTTGCTGAAAAATAAAAAAATCTCTGAAACCCATTTCTTATGATACCCTGTTAAAGTTCACCTGGGAGAATGTCAGTAAGAAAAGTGTCTTTGCAGTCTCATTCTTACTTAGGCTTGGCAGACAGAAATCTGAAGAGTCACTTATAGGTAACTAATCTGCCAAAATAATATAGGAACAAGAATAATCTAATGTAAGGACAAGTTTGTAACACACGTAACAATGGACAAGCCAGGATTTGAGATCAGAAAGACAGCACCTATTTGGACTTCCTTTGATAATGTCCTAACAATGCTGTGTAAGTTCCTGACATTTTCTTTTGTCCATATATGTTAAAGCCTTGCTATCAATGAATGCTTTATTAGGGACTGTATCAATAGGGTTTAAACTGAAACGGGGGAAGTTCACGTTAGATATAAGGAAGAAGTTCTCTACAGAGAGTGTGGCGACGAACTGGAACAGGTTGCCCAAAGAAGTGGTAAATGCTCCATCCCTGGTGATGTTCAAGGCCAGGATGGACAGAGCCTTGAGCGACATGGCCTAGTGTGAGGTGTCCCTGGCCATGGCAGGAGGGATGGAACTAGATGACCTTAAGGTCCTTTCCAACCCAAACCATTTTATGATTTTATGATTCTAATGTAGTAAAAGCCATAGTCATAGCTGAGAACAGTGCTGAAGAGTCAAAGGCAGTCCTTTTGTTAGAGATTCATATAAACCAATAGATTTATCCATAAGACTTATTTAAACAAAAAGAAAAAAAATTCCCTATTACCAGTGAAACAAAGTGGTAACAAAATACTCAAAAGTAGTAGGTGCAAGAATGAAAGCTGCAAGAATGAAAGGTGCATGTGAAATCACAACTCATTCACTTCATCTATAATGCTGCAATTCCAGTTTTGTCAGCATGATCATTTATATTCCCCAGGACCTCTGTCTCGTTGACAGGATAGACAGCACAGTAAAGATGGAGCTGATCAACATTTTTATCTTCACCATAGGGCGAGTGACAATGGCTTATTGCCAGAGCACACAAAACAGTGCAAACATCAAAAGGATAGCACGGAATTATGCAGGACACTAATTGCTTACAAGGAAAATGGACCACACCTCTCCATGCAACTAAAGACTGGATTAGAACATTAATTCAAGATGTGCATGCAGATTTACGGAGAGTACTTTATCTACTGTCGTGTTCTTTTTATTTCTCAGGCAAGTTTCAGAAATAAACTCACAATTCCTTTTATTCTGTATATATACTCCTCCTTGACAACAAATAGTAAGTTATGAGCAAATTCAGGTATCAAAGTATCCCCGTCACGATTTCAGTTATGCAGGAATGTTCAATCCACTGAGATGAGTGCGCTGACCACTACCTATCACAGTTCCTGAGCTTGCCTCCAGTTCATGGGGAAAATAGCTAGCTTTCCATTCATAACACACACACCCACACAGAGACTCATGTTGCCAAATGGCATGAGCTGTTTGAGCTGCTAAAAGGCTTGTGTCCATAAGCCATAAGTTGTATTGTACACTGGTAAAGCATGGAGGTTGCATCGGCGTTAAGGCTCAATTCCATCACTCACACGAAGCTGAGGAAACCAGGTGGGACTGTACAGAGCAGGGAGGAGAACAGGCACTTGTGATGTACAATGGCAGCAAAGCAGCTCAATAGGTGTCACTGCAGCCTCTAATACATGCCCAATTTGCCACTGTTGTGTACACTTGGAGCCACCCAGAATGCAGATGTGAAAGCCCAGACTCTAAAATCAAGTATTACAAAGTGAAAGAATTGAACAAGTGAATATTTGTATATAATCTAACTCCTAAATTACTTCTCTCATTTGCTGCTCTCTATACCTGTGGCAACAGAAATTACTCCCTTCTTACAGGCTGATCACTTGTGCAAGAATATACCTCTATAAAACAACAGATAAAACAGCAAGAAACCAAGAAATATTTGGCATTAATCCAGTGTGAATGAAGTATGTGATGCACACTAGTAAGCTTTCTGGAAAAAGCTGTGATTTTCTTTCTGTTCTACTTAATTTAGTTCCTGTGTTTAGGCAGTGACCTAGTCTGAATCTTTTCTTTCTTCTTTTGAAAGGGACTTTCATCTGCTGAAACAGAGCTAGTTCAATGTGTTAATGGAAATCTGCAGTTCTGCCTTAATAGCTGGCAAATCAGTTGACGTTTTAGTGCTCTTCTCGGAACACGCCAAGATGTCCAAGCTTCATTTTTTACAGCTTTCTTGCACTACTAATTTCTAAACTACAAAGCAGAAATAATCTACCAATGAAAAATGAAATAATGGACCACATTTTACAGTAGACAAGCGAAGTATAGAAACATTTGCTATTAGCTATTTTACCTTCTAACATCTTGCAGCAGACAAGACTCCAGCATTAATTCTAATGCAATACTTGCTATTTCAACTGAATAAATTGAATTCCATTTTTTTTTCCTGTCACAATTTAATCGAAATCATGTTTGTAAGCAAGTCTATTATTAGACTGAATCAGGCTAAAGATAACTACACAGTGGGAATAAATACTAGCAAATTAGGCATTTACAATCCATCCACAAAATCTGCCCTGTGATGCTTGAGATGGAAGAAAACATGAAGGAAAACATTGTTTCACCACAGGTTATCCAGAAATGAAAATGCACGCTATTGTATTTAATCCTCCCTTCAGCATGAGACCAAAAATTTGATTTAGTAAGATCTAAAAACTCATTCTTACTGTATTTCCTGCTTTCAAAACTGCAAGTTTGGATCTCCCCAGTGTCCTTAATGGAAATTTCTCCAGGTTTGCTCTTTCTATCCCTTCTGTGAACACCAGCCATACAACACAGCTTTGGTCACTTCCTTTAGCCTTAGCAGCTCCAATTGCCTACTGCAGAGAATCTGATCTGGCTGAAAATCCCTTGCACTCACTTTGTCTCACCATCCCATTTGCTGAAGAAAGCAAGTGTGCAGTAGTTGCTCTAGGAAGCACTAGCTACCATTTCCATCTATATGAAGTAGTTCTCATCTTCGCGTGGCACACAGCAGCTCCATACTAGAATGTTTTGATATCAACATTAAAACAAAGATAGCTTTTAGCTGAAATACTGGATATTTAGTTAAAACATTTCCACAGGAAGAAAAAAAAAAAATCTTTCAAGAAAAGGAGAAACTAGCAAATTCTCAGCTACTATTTCAATCAATAATGTCTCCATTGAGTTTTAATAATGATGCTTCATTAAACAGAAATAATAGGTTCTTTTTGGTCTGTCTTGACAGAAGTTACAACAAAATGTCATTTTGAAGCAAAATTAGTGATAAAATACCCAGGCTCAAAGACTCATCTCCCTAAGAGCACCAGGCTTGGTCCTAATGACTACATCACGAAGGACCATGAGGGGCACAAAGGCCCCCACTGAGTAATACACATAATTCAGCTGGAAGATTTGAATGTCAGATGAAAGATAAACTCCCTGCTGGTAAATCCTATCCCTCTTTCTCTTAAAGTTCATAAAATAATCTACAGTCCAGGGTCTGATAACATTAGTATCCACTTAGATTAGAGGGGAATAGCTGCTGCATGTGCAAAGCATATGTGAGGAGATAAGGAATGCACAAATGTAGGAAAGTCCATTATGTCTTCACACTGCAACTTCTTTCTTCTCAAGATAATGGGCTCAGCAGAAAACAGAGGAGCATTTGATACAAAGAAATGTGAAATATTTAACACTAACCAGAGTCCTAAAGCCCAGCATAATGCTGATGGAGGCCTCTGAAAATAAGTAACAAAATAAAAATAAGAGGGCTTAAACTGAAAGTGATCATGAAATAATATCAATCTATGTGAATTAACCAAAATATTCCACTGTCCAGATAATATTTTTCTGCTTGTATAATGAAAACTAGCCTTAGTGTTGGGCTTGTGTGAGGACACTGAACCCCGAGGCTGTGTAACCAGCGTGCAGGACACTGGGCACAATTTGTTTACACCTGCCCCTGTGTCACTGGGTGCTCCATGCCAAGGCCCAGTAATGCACTTCAGAACACGGTCAGTAAGAGGCTAAAAGGTATTACATTTTCCTAATCACATTTTGATTCAAAGCTGATGCATCTTGTCAACTGAGCTTTGTATCATCCAGGCAGATTTTATGCGTTCAGCTGCTGATCATGTTTTGCTATATTATGTTATTGCAGTTGATGTTCTACTGCATCATATTTGTATCCAACTACTGAATTTAATTTGGTTTTTCTGATGATTCATGTGACTTTAAAAAAAAAAAAAACACTGTGTTAAGATTTCATAATTACATTGCCTTCAATTATGACAAAAGCAAATTGCCGTCTTTTCTACCAAAATTTGTAACACTGAAGACACGACATTCTCCAGTTGAGTCAATATTCAAATCACAGATGTTGCTCAGCTCGCTCTTCTGAGCAGCTTACGGAATTCTGTGTGTCCACAAATTTGCCATTCAAATACAAACTGGTATACAGATCTTATGTTAGCCTGTATCTATCTGCATTAATATCTTCATAGCTAACTCTTCCACAACTTAATAGGCGCTTTTTTCCTCCCAACCTCCTAATAACCAAGCCTGAAGAGAGAAGAGACATTATCAATTTATACTTTTTCGGGATGAGAGGTTATGCCCAATTGTCATAAGAGTTTATTTATTTTTCTTCTTTAAAGTTATTTTTCTTTTGTGAAAAACAGTCAAAGGTTTCAAGTCCCTTTTAAAAGTTTAACTAAAATAATTGATGGCCACATTTGCCTATTAAGTAGCTTTATTTCAGGCATACATGTGTAGAGACAGACAATTTGTATGCAGCTTACCATACAGTCATTAGCATGTAGACAATGTCTAAGATGGTTTAATAGAGGCTGGCTCCAAACTCTCAAGCAAAACTCATCCACAACCAGGCTTCTTACAATACTTGACATAAGGGAGACCCTTTCTTTATAAATTCTTAGGAATTAACACATAAAAATTACAGATGTATAGGCAGCATGTGTGAAATCATAGGAAAACGGAGAATTCTTTCTAATCACAGGGCAGATAATCTATCTTTAGCCATTAACCATTCATATCTTGTGAATTAGCAAACATTATAATAGAGGTCTTCAGAGGCCAGACAACCAACCATCTCTAGGATTAATGCAACTCTTGCAGTGAGAAAATAGGGCACGATGGAAGCTCTAAGTAAAAAGAAAATACTGTACTATAAAATTCATACAGAGATTTAGTAGCCATGCAGGATATGAAGCTATACAAGAAGCATGTCCCAGTCCAGTCTGTTTTCTCTTTTGCCATGGGAATTGATTTTCACTTAATTTTTTGCTGAAATGTGGCAAATTTTCACCTGTATGTTGGTCTTTACTAGCTAGTTATGCTGTTGTGTTTCCCAGCACTTTTGAGGACAAGTAGTTGTCTTGGTTATTTCTCAATCACAACTGTTCTCAATAGATCCAGAACAGCTAAATTTTTACAAAACCAAGCGATCAGAAAGGGGAGCCTGTTTCTAAAGGAACATTGGGCAGTGTTATTTTAAATGTTAAAAGAATATCACTGATCACTAACACCTAGATTTTGCCATCTGGCTGAATGCAAATAAAATTAAAATGAAATGTGATAGCTTCCATGCATATTGCTGCAATATAGCTGGTTACTAAAATAGATGGTTAAAAAAATTACATATGAACACTGATGACAAGTACTGAACTAAATAGATTATTTTGGTGGAGGTTTGTTAAAGCCTCCATGCCTTCAAACCTGCACTATTCTAGGTCTTGGGAAGATGCAAGCCAGGAATCCTGCAAAACATAGGCAAGTTTATTGTTATGTTGAGTAAAGTACTGGGAGAATGTCTTCCCCAAAGCACGCAAGTTTGTCTGGATTTTTAAAATCAGGGATGTGAGGTTTCAGATAAAGGCTTGTTCTTGATGTGCTGGCAAATTGAATACCTGCCCACATGAAAAGCTGCCATCTTCACCAGGTAGTGATAGGATTATTCACTCATTTAACAATGAAAATAAAACACACATTTATTTCTTAGTTAGCTTCTCAGCCCTGGCACACATGGCAGGGATCTCAAGCTAATGATAATGGAGCTGTAAAGAAGTAGCTTGATGTCTAAATCTCATTAGAGGTTAATCAACACTTCAACATCCATAATTACCTTTGCAGGAAAACATACAATTTCAATTATGTAAATCAATACAAGGTGTTTTCAACTGGAAAATAAATATCAATTTTCATGAAACAGTTCTAGTCACTCATTCAAGTTATAGGCCAGTGTCAAAAAAAACCCAACAAAACCAACTATAAAGTATTTCCCAAGTACTACTTTTTTCTCCCTGGTCAGATTAGTAAAACCCTGACAGCTTTCCTTTCTTCTACATGAAAAATACCCACTTGTTGGCAGCAGCTCCATTTCAGGTATCTAGCACATCATAAATTTAAAGCCTGAGATCCATTTAGCTTTTCCTGTAATAGCAGTTTTCCATTCTTCTGATCATATGAACTTTACAGGTATATATATATCACACTGCTGATTATGGCAGAGAGCCACCTGCTTCTATAAGGGGCCAGTCCATAACTGCACTCTCCTAGGGGTTCATGAAAAGTCCTAACATAGTTGCTAAGACAACATCCAAAAAACCAGCAAGCTGTCTCTTCTTTTCCCATATTAAAAAGAAAACAAGACTGGTTTCAGTGCTATATTTTTATCCTGTCTGTCTTTGCAAGGTCTAGCAACATTGTCATTGTGAGCAAGCTCCTTAGCATTGGCATCCCCAGAGATGATAGACTTGCATTTCAACATGGTACAATCTGCATCTTCTCAACTTGCAATAAGAAAAAAGTCACCATGAGCATAAGACATGGAACAAAAACACACATACCCAGGACTTCAGTTTCCCTGACAACAAATTATGTTAAAAGAAAATATGAAAAACTACCCAAAGTATAACACTCTTCATGGGTATAAATAACACTATTCACTTCCATAGATCCAAGCAGACAATCCAATGAGAAAACCCAAATGTCAACGGAATCTCTTTGAGCCTTTTCAAAATAAGATGAAACATGATGTGTTAGATAGAGCTACACATCTACAAGACTACTCTAGGATGTGTATTATTCACACAGGAAAAAAACCAAACACATAAGTCCTATACACACAAACACTAACATAATTTTTTTATATATCATAGCCTAAAGACACACAAGAGTGCTCCACCATTTCAGCTGTATTTTTATGTACATATATATATATATATATAGAGAGAGAGAGAGAGAGAGAGAGGGAGGGAGATAAATACTGACACAAACACTGACAAGACTGGAAAATTAAGTCCCGTCATCAGTAGTTTTCTGTGTAGCTGTAAGGACCAGAACAGGCTTCCTACATACTTTTAAGACAGACATAATATGGAAGCTAGTAAACTGTTGTTAGCATGTTGTGGAATAGGTGAATGGCTTAAGTATGATGTGTACCAGCCTAGAGGAGGAGGGAATATTCTTACTCTCCAGTCCAAAACCAGCAGACATTTTCACACACACCCAACTTTATATACCTCAATAGACTCCCTCAACAGGATTTCTCACAGGCATAAACTTAAGCACTTCTGACAGTTCCTGCTGATTGCACATTTCTTGTCTCTAGAAGAAAATAGTTCACAGAATCTTAGTCATTAAATAATAACTTCATCAGTTATCATCCAGAGCAGGCATCATCCATTCTCTTATTCTTTTTCAGCGGAATTTGAATGCCTTTTTCTGAGTATATGTATTTTCATGGATTTTTTATCAAGATAGCTGTATTTGCCATGAGATGTAGGTAAAATTCATATGAATGTGAAATTATATTTATTTCTGTGGTTTATGGACTTAAAAGTTTCCCTGGATGGAAGAAGTTATATGCATCTTAGTACAGGATTTCAATAAAGTGCCCATCTTTCTGCAGTGGTTCATCAACTCAAGTTCAAAGGAAAGTAACAGGCAAATCCTTGCTTATTCACCTGCTACTAAAAAACTAGGGGGAAAAAAACCCAAAACAGTCCACACAGGATCTTAGAAGTGGTGACAGTTCACTTAAGGCAAAAACAGAAGGGACCTTTAAGAGCAGGAGAATTAAGTTAGAGTTTTTTTCTCTTAGGGTAAATGATCCTTTGTTATGAAAGTCAAATGAAGGTAAAGCATAATTGGTTAACCCACACAACACGTATACAACCCTGTATGGGAAGGAACTGTCAAGATATACATTGGGATTCATCCTTGTCAAAAATTCAGTTATTCACAATGTACCTGTCTATAGCTGTGCTGGATCCCTAACCTCACTGGGTAGGCAACTGAAAGAAACAGGCATTTTTATGGTGTATCTGCAGTATTTTCCAGATCTATGTTTAACTGAAATTAATTGAACCTGATTTTTTTTCCTTCACTGCTTATAAAGTGACTCAAGAGTGATTAGCTGTTTACTGCAGCTACATTTAGATTAGTTAGAGCCGTGACAACTTTTTAGTTAGGACTCATCATTTCTTAAGACTGCTTGGAACTGAAGGTCCCACTGTCTGAGTGGTGACAGTGGGGACTGCTTCAGCAAGAGACTCAAATAATTTCCAACTAATGAGTGACAGGTATGAGTATGGGATTACAGTGTAGAAATTACTACCAAGGCATTACTTAGACTTACTTATTTCATATTAATTCTATACATTCTTTTCTGATTCATGAGAAATGTCCAAGTAGAAAGTCATTACGAGAATTATTTTCAAATAGAAGTGTCATACAGAGCACCTACTGAACCAAAGCATGTTTTCATGCAAAAATCTTATAATCAAGGCTTATTGAGGCTTGAGAAGAGAAGGCTCTTGGAAGCCCCCATAGCAGTCTTCCTCTAAATAAATACCTCTAAGTATTTATCTACCATCACACATCTCTGATTATCAAAACTGTCTTCTTACCTAAGAGACACAGCAGTTTACTTAATATAAAGTGTCTTTGCACAGGTTATTATGGGAAGTTCCTGGTTAGGAGCAAGCTGTCTTTAGCAGAAATGTGTATTATATCCAGGAGTCATCACTTTATTTCACTTTAAGAACCTAGATCATTGATTTGTCCCCTGATAGACACTGCTTAGAATAGGTGTATAAGGAGACGAATTAATAAAGACATCCTGGGGAGTTAACTGTCCAGCTTCCCCAGCAGTCATCAAAGTTTCAGCTTTAATGATTTCTGAGACCTACAACTGAACAAAAAGATCTTGTACCACGTGGTCATGCATGTCCATTAAAAGCTTTTCTAGTGTGCAAATTAATGTGGGCATTCACAACAAAATGTTACGTTCAATGCACAACAATGTATATGTATCCTGCAGATAAGACTGGCAGTGTGTTTTCAAATTACACTTTCTCAAATTCTGAGCTACAAATGTAAGCGTAGCTAAAAGTTAACAGTCCATGCCAAATGAACAAACAAGCAATCCCCATTGAACAAAAACAGTAGAAGGTTTCTTCCACAGAACATACTGAAAATTTGACAGACAATATTCAGGCCAAACCAATTGAACTAAATTAAACTGTGCCTTTTGAGAAAGGGTTTGTTATCCCTATTCAATTCATTACCCATCAAGATACTTCTTTAATTATCTTACTTTACAGTATTTTATGATCAACTCAAATCCAGTCATAAGCCGTGTGAATGAACATATCCACATCCTTAAAGGCAACTGAAACAAGTAAGCCTATAGTTTAGGGGCAACTCTTGCTGTTTCATGACCCACCAAATGCTTTTCTTCATTTAACACTTTATACAAATACTTTACACCAAAACAGATACCTATTGCTTTAAAATAATGTATCACTTTTTAATCTGCCAGTGATCCATAACAGTAACAAAGAGAAAATTTTAAAACCCAAAGAAATAAAAAATAAAACAAACAGCAGCCATTAAGCTATAACATCTATGATTAATATATAGGCAGTTAAATTATTAGTAATAAGATTAGCTTGCATCTTTCCTGCCCAATAGATACTTAAAGTAATTGCATCTTTGCAAATTGCATTATCATCACTTCATGTTCATTGTGATGTCATGGGACAGCAAGGCAGACTCAGCAGTTTCTCCTGAGCCTGCTTTGATTTTTTTCGTTAAGAATCAATTCTCTGGCAACACTAAATATTCTGATGTGGAAGCTAGTGAGCACTGCTCTCAAAACATCCAACTGCACTAAAAATTACAAAGCATTTGTATTACTTCTCTCCAACAATTCCCAAATTAAAGATGGCAAAGGAATAACACCTAAATGTGAATTGTTTGACGCCAATAATCACCTAAATTGCAACCTAGGAAAATTAACAAACTTTGAAAAAAGAAACAGAAAATCTTTACTTTAGGAAATGGAATTTTGAAAAGTCAGATCTTTCCTTCTCTGCCCTCTTGACACTGTGGTTAAAATGGTTGCAATTTTGCATTTAGGTCTGCTACAAACTTACTGCAGTAAATGGGCTTTCCACATGGCCCAACCAGCACTGGTCAGCTTCAGGGATACTTTTAATATGAGTAATAAGAACTACATATATAATTTATTTGGAATGAGAACAGTGAGATTTCTCTTTATTCCAGATTATCTCTGAAGCATAAACCAGCAATTTTTCAGAAACAAGTCTGTTAAGATGTAGACTTAAACCTGAAATGAGAACCTGTTTAAGTCCAAACTGATGGTTCTTCTATAATATAGACAGGTAAACTAGACGGAAGTCAGGTGGACAGCAAACACTGCCCAATAATTCAAAACTACTGTTTCTTGTTTGAAAAATACCAGCTACTACTAGTACTAGACCCATCCATGTGCCTGTGACAGGAAAGGGGTGTGGCTCTTGGGAGGGGTGTGTGGTTGAGGAAGGAGTCCTCCTGTCAGTCTATCATAATATTCTGGCATAAGCATGTTAGTTGTCTTTGGCTGTTTTAATGTAAAGAATCTTTATCTAGTGAATACAACTTCAGCTAATACCTGATAGCACATACATGGTTCCTTCTGTAAGATGCTTAAAATCCTCTCCTGTATTCTACCAGCCAAATATTAGCGGCATAATACAGTGACATGAGACCCATCATATGCTCTGAAATGCTTCAGGGAAATATGGGGTAGAGCCCATACCCTTTCAAAACCCTAGAGCCATATATGCATCTAGGAACAGCCTGACTAAGTACTATACACATACTACACTTTGTTTTAAAAGCTGCATATCTACTCAGTTTGTTTCAGCTGGAAGACTAATGGACGGGACTTCCTCAGTCATACATGGACTCTTGCGCTGAGGCTAGTAATGGAAAACTCATCTTGTGGATTGAGTAATCTTCACTTTTTCTTGAAGTGACAGTGTTACATAATATCCATAGAAATTGTTAAACTAAACTAAGAGCTTTGCTGTATCATATATGACTGTACAATTCACATAACAGAGGTACATGAAATATTCAAGGATACACTTCAGGCGCTGCTACTTAGTTATTGCTTCCTGGAAGATAGTTTCACCAAAAGCTCAACAGCACATCTTGGTTCTGCACAGCTGCCTGCTTCGAGCAAGACATCACCAAAAGGGTCAGTGACTGTACTCCAACAGCAACTACAAAAATTACCTGAATGCAGGAACCAAATGCTTGCTATAAAAAAAAAAAAAAAAAAAAAAAAGAAAATATTTTCTTGACATACTACTGCTACAGACTCTGAAACAGCTGCATACCTATCATGTTCATTGTCCTGGAATCAGTCTGTAAAAATGCATGTTCTTAAGTATATACAAAGCCTTATACACACAACTTCTTAACAAGTGCAGTTAAGTGTGTAAATCTTTGTTTCAAGGCAAATGAATGGATGTGCTTGCACACACAATGTGCCTCTCTGAAAGCCTGATGCACCTGCATGCTGGAAAGACACAATGTGATCCCACAGCTCTTCAGTTAAACCTAAGCTTAAATGTTAGATACAGATTTCTGAAGTTCTGTCTTCCTCTCTGTTTTGGAAAGTTGTAGACACACCTATACATAACAGATCTATTTATAATGTATGCTTTTAAGAGTTTGCTTTTTCCGCCTATCTGTTTTATAAACAAAGAAGAAACATTCCTGTATAGATGCAAACAAATCTCAATGTATAGCCGTTTCTCAGAAAGACGCTGTAGCAAGTACACGCTCTTGTCTTTCTAAACAATTAAAAAGGAGGTACATTTTGCAGGCCATAAATCACATCCCAAACTCTGCCTGTACAAGAGAGCAACCTGAATTGGTGGGAGCTGACCCAAGGCTGCTGCAGAGCTCTTGCTCCAAAGACCCGCATCTACCTCCCTAGCCCCGGAGGGCCCCGCGGGGCCGATGGAGGCTGCCGTATGGCCGGGCTGCTGCCGGAGCCTCCCGGGACCCGCCGCGGAGCAGCGGGTGAGCCAGGCGCTCGGCTCCGCTCCGCAGCGACTTCACTTCGCCTCCAACAAGTGGGTCATTTAACGAGTGGGTTCGCCCCCAGGTGTTCCCCTCCGTGGTTCCTGCTCCCCTCTGAGATGAATCCCCCACACCGGCCCCGCACCGGCCCCAGGAGGCCCCTCGGAACTGCCCGAAGGATGGAGGCGCATGGCTCCTGCTTCTTCTGGAGACCCCTGCTCCGGCCTGGTCCCAGCGGCACTACGAGGAAGGGTCCGCATGTGCTCGAGAGCACAGACCGCGGGCCCAGTTCTGAGCTTCCACAGTGCACAAACTGACCCAAACGAGGTCACTGGCTACCTGCAATTCCCACGGCTGCCTCCATCATTTCCCAACTAACGAGCCTCTTGTTTGCTGCATTCAGAGCTGCATTTATGCTGAATACTTTAAAGACTACAAATAGGGCAGACTATTTCTGAATA
Source organism: Psilopsiagon aymara (assembly GCA_024733675.1). Classification (NCBI taxonomy): domain Eukaryota; kingdom Metazoa; phylum Chordata; class Aves; order Psittaciformes; family Psittacidae; genus Psilopsiagon; species Psilopsiagon aymara. Next base: position 9,082 of record JANRGW010026157.1, on the reverse strand, counting down.
AATGAATCAAACCCACAAAGAATCAAAACCACTCAGAATGTCAGCATTCCATGGAGAACAGTGTTTAACATCCCTCCTCAGTGCATGTACACTGCAACCAAAGCTGTGTTCTGTCAACAGTGTTTCACTGCTTACACTGAACTGGCACAAAACACAGGTGAATGCAGGATATTAAAGGATTAAGTACAGTCCCAGTAAAAAAAAAAAAAGGCATCTGTTAAAACACTGCGCCAATTATTGAAAGTGTCACCACTTAAAAATAGGTTTAAGTATAATCAAATTCTTTTCTCCTCTTAGAGCTCACCTAAGAAAGGAAACAATTACTTTCATGGCTAACATCATGTATTTTCTTTGACCAGGCAGTAGTAGTAGTTAAACACACATAGATGTGTAAGGAAGACTCTTCGGAGTCACTTTCATAATTAAGATATGAGTTGTTTCCAACACAGATCCTTTAAATCAGAAAATACATAAGGGAAAGCAGTAATGTTGAATGAGGCATGGCAAGGTGGTCAACTTTACAGACTGCATCCTCAGTCAAAGCACTTTTATTACTATTGTTTTAAAGCGTAAACCCCTTTATGATGAGAGGTATAGAATCATAGAGTAGTTAGGGTTGGAAAGGACCTTAATATCATCCAGTTCCAGCCCCCTGCCATGGGCAGGGACACCTCACACTAAACCGTATTACCTGAGGCTCTGTCCAGCCTGGCCTTGAACACTGCCAGGGATGGAGCATTCACAACTTCCCTGGGCAACCCATTCCAGTGCTTCACCACCCTTTCAGTGAAGAATTCCTTCCTTATATACAATCTAAACTTCCCCTGTTTAAGTTTGAACCCATTACCCCTTGAGGAACTTACAATTTAGTGATTTGATCCCTGATGTTATCCATGCAGACTGACCTCATTGCAGGACTGGGACCATACTGCCAGATTATTCATACACCTGGAGCTGGAGAAAAGACTCTGGTTCATGGAATCTCTGGAGCTTCCAGAATGTTAATGTACTTACACAAATGGGGCATGGATCAAGGAAGTTCTAATAAGGCAGAGTCTGATTTACATACTCCTTCCTTCAGCCCTCAGCCTTCCTGAAAAGTCTTGCACACACTAATACCTCTTGTGCCTGTTCCAACTGATGTTGTTGGCAACATTTCTTATTTAAGGAGGTGCACTTTGTACCAAAAACACCCTGAATCAGTCAAAGGTTTTGAGAAGATAGCAGAAACCAGCCATATCAACCCAGCAGCAGCAAGCTGTCCTAACATGACCTATGATCAACAACCAGGTTTACACATGACAGCATTCCTACAGGGTAAACACCACTGATAATAAGTACCTCTAGGTGCTCGTGAAACCTTGCTAAGTGGAGGGAAATCTCCTTGAAGGAATCCTGCAGTGCTGGTAAACGAAGTGTATTTTTGTCCACAGAAATGGTGCTGATGCTCAGGCTTGCTGCCCCTGCACACCCCAGCTGCCACAGCTCTTCCTACACATCATTCTGGTTCAAAGAGCTGCTCTAGTTCTACCAACGTAAGGCGAGTCTATATTGTGTAACTATCTATGCCAGACTTTCATCCCCTAAAGGTGTAGCTATACATAACAGTGTTTAGACAAGATCAAACATAAATGCCCTGTTGAGGGAGTGCTGCACAGAGCTCAGGTACTTCAGACAGACAGGGCTGGCTAGGAGGGCACTGCAGCAAACACAAGCTGGAACAGCTTAAAAGAGCTGCTCTCAGACCCAGGGATGAGTTTCTACAGGCCTAGCTCTAGCAGTCTGAATATACGTTATCACCTTCATTCCTCTGCCAGAGCCTTACCTCGGAGTAGAATCAGCACAAGAGAGCATGTCCTTGGGCCTCAAGTGCTGCTGTTCACACCCCAGAGCCATCTCTCAACCATGAGCTCATTAATGCATTAGGGATTGGTTTCTACATCTCAGCAGCAGATGCCTCCTCTGCCTTCAGAGAGGAATCCATCACAACAGGCTTCTGCAATTAGGCCACTCTCCAACCACAAGACTAAGCACCACTAAGGCGCAGATCACAAAGGTTATTCGCGTCCTCCTTTGAACCACTTTGTCATGATTTCTGGCTAGAAAAAAAGAACTATAATGCTTATTTTTCTGCTCTTTCTCAATTAGACAATAATTTTGCCACACAAGTAACTAGGCCCAGTCTCAGCAAACAGGACAAGAAGTCAAACTTCATCCCATCTCTTTCTTGACCCTCTTTAAGATACCTCAGGAAAAGTGAAATCCTCCTTACATACAGTGAAATCCCAACTTGCATACAGAGGAATTGCTTCCAGTCAGATGAGATTCTCTGATGCTCCAAATCCAAAAAGCCACTTTGTCTCCATGGTAATTATTTATATAGAAGTTGTTGTTCTTCAGCTTCATTTACCCTTCCCCTTTTTCAAAAGAAAAACACCGAATAAACTTTGAATGCTGGTGTGAAAGTAGCACTAGCATGGCATAAGCAAGGCCCTGCTCTGACCAGACGGATCTGACAAGCAACTCCAGACTCCAAAATCAGTTCCTTCAAGACCCCATTATTCAAATTCCTATTTCAAGTCAGACTGCTAACAGCCCTTGAAAAATAAAACATAAAACCCCCCAAACCAGCTTCCAAACCCCAAACAATCATCACAGAGCAAGACCTCCATAATTTCATTAAAAGTTTATAGTCTCAGCACAATGCAGAAAAAAGGCATGACTGTGGTTCTACAGCTTGTTTTGAAAAAAAACACCTCAACACTCTGTCCCAGAGTCAGATATGACACCAACCCACTGGTAGGACAGCTATCCTTAAGGAATTGTCCAAAGGAATTCACAGTACTAAAGAAATTCTTCACTGTTCAAAAGAGTAACACTGCCACCTACCAGGGAAAGACAAATACAGGAGCAGGTCACCACCTCCAAGGAAGCATTTCTCCGGCTATGAACAACAAAAGATAGGGACAACTGAAGTCACATTCTTCTTCTGCCTTTCCTCACTGTTCCATTGTTATCCAGAGGCTTGAGCTTGCTGGAGGGCATTTACTTGGAGACAGCATTCAATTATATCATGGCAGCTCACGTGCATTGTCTAAGCTGCCGTGTATCAGGGACTACTCCAAATGCAGAGCATGATTTCAGACCCTATTCACTGGTTTGATGGCATACCTTACACCAACTTAGTACTAACAGGGCCACGGAACATGTGCTGTGTTGAGTTCTCTGAGAGTTTCCTGTGTCCTGGACGTGGATGTTTATGTCAGTCACTTCTTGGCAGGATGGCAGCTCGGCTACCCGAACTACTATAAAGCACCCTACCCTGATGCTGCAGGACTGGCTGCCTTACAGACCTCAGAAAGCATTTCTCTGCTTCCTGGTCACACCTACCTAAGAAAATGAGACACAGTCTATTAATACCCAAGTCTGAAAATGCACATAAAACTTAACGCTGAACATAAAGGTTTGAGTCACCACATACTCACCCTATCACCTTGTGCTCTGAAATCCAGAAAAGTGTTCAAGTGGCATTTGTACTGAAGACTCCAAAACTACACTTGCAGCTCGTCACCCAACTATCCCCAGCCTGCTGAGATCACCCGTAAGTCTTAACTCTGTTCCTCAGTGTAGTACTGGACAGTATCACGTTCCTACTACTGCTTGTATTTTTGACAGAACAGGGCTAAACATGAGCTAGACAATTCTGCTGACAGGTACATGACTCAGGAGTGATCTCTCCTCAGCACAAGAACAGAAAACTGCAGTAACTCAGTCAAGGCTCTTTCTTTAACTGAACAGTACATGCCATGCCTGCAGGCTGTGCCTCCCTGCTCATATGTACATGCAGAGAAATTCCTTTTCATGCTAGTAAAACATTTCTACAACAAGCAGCCTGGGACCAGACCTGTGAGAAGGCAGCTGCACTACCTACAAGCACCCCTTCTCTGTGGGACACGAGACTGGCGAAGGATCCAGCTCCCCAGGCACTGCTCCTGCTGGACCAGTTGGCAGGACAAGGAAAATGCAGAGCAAGGCAACAGGCATCTGGACAACAAGCATTTGACTGAATCTGTGACACAGTGTTCTGCACATCACTAAGACTCTTGAGTACAAGCCAGAGCTGTGTCTGACACATAAGTGACAAACATCTTCAATGCAGACATTCTGCAGAAATTCTTGAACTCTGTGTGCCATTATAAAGCTCTTCTTCAAGGCAACAAAAAAAACCCCTTTAGTATTCTGGAGGAACCAGATGACCATTTTTTCTCCTTAATGGCCATCAGTAAGAAACCACTGAAGGAAGTTACCAGATCAAATTGGCTACTGAACTGTGACAGCAGGGGAGCTCCAGCAGGCACTCTTGATGGCCTTAGCTACAACACTCCTGTCTGAAACAAAAACAAAGTGGTAGGGAAATGCTCCAACATATGACGCAATTACGAGTGCATTGCATATACAACTAATAGTTGTTAAAAGAAAGCAACAAATAAGTAAAAATAGTCCTAGGAAGGTTCTACACTCTGTAGAAACCCTCGATCAATCCTGAGCATAATGAAAATCTTCAGAAGGAAAACACAGAAGTCATTGATGACACTTTTTAATTTGATATGGTCATACTTTGTGTCAAAGTAGCTTGTCAGCAGAGTAAGACAGAACTGGAGGACAGGCAAGTTTCATATTTACAGTCATTCAAAAGTAATAGCGTCAAAGCATATCTCAAATAGTGGTGACAGAAGCACAGGAACATACAGAGAATAATCTTTTTTAGAACATTATTAGAATTTTATTACGTTATCTTGCTAACTGTTAAAAACATCTGTTGCATTTTTTACTGCCTGATTCTAATTCACCAACTCCTCAAAGTGATTTGCAATGCCAAAAAAACAAAAGCCACTTTTTCTGTTTGTAAACCACCCACTTTTGTTTTCCCAGACACTACTGGAGTGGCACAGCAGAGTTCACACTAATGCTTTACTCTTTACCATTAAATACAAAAATAAAGAAAAGACAAACAACAGTTGGGCAAGGGGAAAAAACAGACCAGGTCAGTGGAATCATTCAGTTGGATTCTGGATGACAATCAGGAAGTAGTCTTTATCTGGAAAAAAAAAAAAAAAAAAGAAAGAAATTACTCTTTCATTGCTGGTATTTTTTCACAGCAACAGTAAAACTCAACTTTTTTTGTATCTCCCTGGTATGCTGTGGGAACGGTACAGTTCTGACATTCATTCTCACTGAGCAAAACAGGCCTGGCATGTCAGGTCACTTATTTTTGTGTCTTACAGAGAAAAGGCATCAGATTTAAGAACTGCATGCTCCCAAGGCAATTGAACTTAACTCAGTTTGTGCCTAGGAAGTAACAGTAACTGGCATATGCAGTGATGAAATCAAAATCAGTGGTGCAAGATGGTTATTCCCTCCATCTCACAGGCAGGCTGCTGAGCTGCAGTGACTGTAGCTACATTTTTGCTGGAGCAATGCTCTATCCTCTCTGGTTTCCACATGAAGGATGAAAAAAGCCTGCTTCAGCATAAACCGCAGAGCCTGCCTTAAGATCTGCCTGACCAGCCCTACGGAGCTCCCTACTGCAACTGCAGTCTCCTCCTCTGCATCCCATCAGTACAAGCCCACCACATAGCCAGCACAGCATGGAAGAGCAAAGCTGAGTTCCTGCCACAGCAGTGAACTCATCGCTTCCCATTCTGTAATTTGATGAAATAAAACAGGATGTTTCCTGGAAAAACAAAAAGTTTGCTGCTGATATAACTGTACAATTCCTGATTACTCAAATGAGTTCACTGTCGAGAGAATCCAGAGGTGGCCTGGGAGATGCTGTCAGGGCTGGAGCAGCTCTGCCCTGGAGCCAGGCTGAGAGAGCTGGGCTTGCTCAGCCTGAAGAAGAGAAGGCTCCAGAGAGACCTTAGAGCAGCTCCCAGTGCCTAAAGGGGCTACAAGAAACCTGAAGAGGAGCTTTGGACAAGGGGGAAGGGCTTTAACCTGCCAGAGGGGAGGCTGAGATTGGACATCAGGACGACGCTCTTCCCTGTGAGGGTGCTGAGGCGCTGGCACAGGGTGCCCAGAGAAGCTGTGGCTGCCCCATCCCTGGCAGTTCGATGGGGCTTGCAGCAAACTGCTCAAGTGGAAAGTGTCCCTGCCCGTGGCAAGGGGTTGGAACTGGAGGAGCTTTAAGGTCCCTTCCAACCCAAACCATTCCAATTCTAAGATTCTACAGCTACAGTACGCTGTATTACATTTCTCTGATCTGGAAAGATCTATTGGATTGCTTTGCTTTATCACTTAGCCTACAGTGCTGAACTACAACTGCTCTCAAAACATACTCCTTTACAACTCTTGTGTTGTAAAGGAAAGACACAAAGCGTGAGAGGCTGCAACAAGCTCTCAAAAACTATCTGACACTTTCTACTTTGATCAAGATAAAATGAGGAAATTTCCCACATTCAAACATGAAAAAAGCAAACTTAGGTCAATAAGTTTCAACCTTGACAGAATGGCTTCTTGGTAAAGAAGAGATTACACAATATGAATAGAGCAGCAGGCAGAACTTTTCTCTCAGGCTGACAGCATCAACCTCATGAGAAGAGAATTCTGCTGGATTCCCTGACGCCTCCTTTGTCCCTACTCACTTTTACCTGGTGCTACCATGATCTCATTTTTCTTGGAGCGAATCCTCAGGAAGGTGAGGTCATTCTGGGGGTCAATGTCTCGCACGGTGCTCCTTGCCTTCATGATGAAGCTGTGCATGAGGCCTGCATACTGAATTGTTGTGGAGTTGTCCATAGTACTTTTGATAGGAATACCTGCAAGGAACAGGGGATAGGAAAGGCCAGTGACAAAACTCCAGACCTAACTCCGCCTTGGGCATCACCAAGTGCAACTGGGGTGGCTATTTATCCTAGCAGATGTTGTCCCTGCACCAGGGATTAGGAGTGCTCTTTTTAAAGGCTTAGAAGAAGGACTTGACCAGAAATAAGATGTGGAAAGGCTAACATCTGGAACCACAGCTGTAAGTGAGAAGAACTATTTACATCAGTGCTTTACTGTTGCTTTTTCATTTGTTTATGAGATTTATAAATATCAATAAACATTGACAAAAACAAATTCGGGGGGGAGAAGAAACACAATTGTTCTATTTTGTTCTGACTGGGAACTTCTTTTCCAATCAGAAAGGCTCCTGAACCTCACAGTTAAATGATATCCAAGTAAGCTAGGCTGGTATCAGTGCTGACAGTAGAGGACATCACCTGCTGCATCATACTGTTACAAAGCTGAGGCTCCAACATTTTACTATAAGAGCTGAGGCAGTCCTACGAGGCCCCTGTGCAACAGCCAAGCAGGCAGACACACTGATTGGCCAGAGCTTTCCCCCCCTTACACTTCTGCCATCCATTAGACAAGTTTCCCCACAAAAAGCCAGCCAAAATTCAGCTCTTGTGTCAGAACAGTGCAGCAGCCAACTACCAAAATTCTGGCATGTCAGAAAAACTGCTGCAGGTGGATGCTCAAATGAGCACAGCTTCAGCCTGGACAGCACAATCCCTCATTCACGACCACGAAAAAGCAGTGAGCAGGGACACAAGCTGCATACAAGCATGCAATTATCTGATCTTCTATATATTCATATACAGAATCATAGAATCAGCTTGGTTGGAAAAGACCTTTAAGATCTTCAAGTCCAACCTCTACCCCAGCACTGCCAAGGCCACCACTAAACCATGTCCCTGAGGGCCCTGCCTACACGGTTTGTGAACACTTCCTGGGACAGTGATTCCACTATCTGTCATCTTTTCTAATGATTATTTCTACGAAATATTCAAGTTAATATGATAATCACACAATTTTAAGAAATTGGACTGCTCATAGTATATTCAGAGTGCTCTGGACAAGTCTGCTCTGTTGGACCCTTCAATGACTCCAAGCCTGTGAGTCTCATGAGGCCACAAGCATAAGGCAGCCCAAGTCCACCAAGACAGCAGCAATCTGGGCACGCACAGCAGCAAGACTGCAAAGCCAGGAGCTCTTTTAGTGCTACTAATAGAGTCTTTGACAGAACAATATCAGACACTGGCCTAACTCAAATATTTCTAAGCATTTGCAAATTTTTTTAATGCATTTATTACCTAAAATAACAAAGTGAACTTGCAGAAAAGCAGAAACGAGAAGTGAGTTTTCTCTTGCAACCTAACTACTGCCCATCTTTTAGTTACAGGTATATCCTTACGAAAGACAGACTGTAACCTAAACACAAGTATAACAATCAGCAGCCCTTAAAAGCGCATGTTTGGAACTAGCTGTATGTCAGCAAACTGAGACCAACACCATACCTTCCGAGTTCACAACAATGATTCCCTGCACTCCCTTTTGGCTCTGAATTCGCTTCAGTGTTTCTTCCACCTCAGCCTGCAAACAGAGAAAGCACAAATCAAGAGAAGATTACAGCTGCTGCCTGCCTTCCACCAAAGCTTTGGAATACTGTGCCTGAAAATAAAGCCACACAAAGATGATTGAGGCACACACCACCTACACTGTTCTACACAGTTAAGCGCCTGCACTTTGGTACTACCTATTCTGCATGGCCTTTTCAGTCGTTTCCTCTCTTTGCTCTTCACTCCTCTGTGATTACAATATTGGGGAAAAGTGGAACTCCCTCTAATCTTTCCCAAACCTCCTGCAATCTCACACATCAGTTCCTTGCTGTAGCCTTGGAACTAGATGATTAGATCTGCTTAGTCAGACTGCTGCAATTTAGCTGTCAAACAAAAAACATGTATGAAAATATACATGGAATTTATGAAAAGTAGAAGATACATTCTGGGGGCAAGACTACCTTCCCTTTTATCAAATGAATACTAACAACAATCACAAATAAGAAAAGAAGGGGGAAAAAACAATGAATAAATGCCATTTATATATATGATTTGTGTTGAAATAGCTGCAAGATGATCATGGAATCACAGAATGGCCTGGGTTGGAAAGGACCTTAAGGCTTATCCAGTTCCAACCCCTGCCACGGGCAGGGACACCTTCCATAGAGCAGTTGCTCCAAGCCCCTGTGTCCAACCTG